>OZ026843.1:16465535-16577171 GCA_964023205.1 Lutraria lutraria | reverse complement strand
GATGTATTTACTGGACATCATTCACATGAAAGGATATTGTTACTGGACATCATTTGTATGAAAGGATATTTTTTACTGGACATCATTCACATGAAAGGATATTGTTACTGGACAACATTCACATGAAAGGATATTTTTTACTGGACATCATTCACATGAAAGGATATTGTTACTGGACAACATTCGTATGAAAGGATATTTTTACTGGACATCATTCACATGAAAGGATATTTTTACTGGACATCATTCACATGAAAGGATATTTTTACTGGACATCATTCACATGAAAGGATATTGTTACTGGACATCATTTGTATGAAAGGATATTTTTTACTGGACAACATTCACATGAGAGGATATTTTACTGGACAACATTCATATGAAAGGATTTTCATTTGGGGAAATTCAAGCGCAATTTTCAGCTAAACTGGAAGGTTAGACAACCAAGGTTACCAAGTTAGAATATGTTCTACAGTATTCAGTTAAGAAAACTCTTTTTTAAATTGTAAAATCTTTTAAAAGAAATAATTATGTTACATTTCAATAAATAATGCTATAAAATGTAAGTTTTATACACAGAATGTGAGAAATAGATAGCCAGAATCATATTTTATCAAATTGGGACTTTCAGCATTGTATTTTTTGGAATTTCTTTCCCTAAATTGGGATAAGAGCCATTTTTGCAATTGGGAAGTCACAGAATTCCAGCCTCTCTTATAAAAAGAAAAATGTGTATACAAGTTTAAATTTAAAAAATATTACCAGTAAATCTATTAATTGAAAGGGAGTTCATATAAATCTATGCCATACAACTAGATTATATTGATTCATTTCATTATTCCTAAAAAGACAAAAGTCTGATATTGATATGTGAACAGACTGGAAACCTCCACAAGAACTTAAAATCTTGTATTAAATAGTTATATACTCAGCATTAGGAAATACTTTACCATAATATTTGGTAATGTTGCATATCTTGGTTCATTCAATCTAAGATCAGATGTCACAACAGCTGGTAATGATACTTTAATAGTTTCTAGTCCACCATCAATTTCTCGAGTCACCAACAAATTACCGTTATCCTTTTCTACTTTAGATGCAAATGTTGCCTGTTAGAAAAATAAATGGGTTAGATTTATTGTAACATGATTCCTGAAAATGATATCATTGTCTCTGACACATTCTGGCGATCATTTTCCAGAAGTTTAACTGAATTTGGTCTAGTTGATAGAAAAAGAAGCACTTACCGGTTAATAATCAATGTCTAACAGTCAGTGTTATTTCAAACTCAACCTTCACTCTACCAAGGGCGATCTTAAGTATCTCTTTGACTTAAGGTTGTGATCAGTAATTAGTTTCTTCAGTAAAGATTATATGATTTCACAAACAAATGCATAAAGAATACACAGGAATTTAACATCCTTAATGTCAATACTATAAAGCTTGCGAAACCTTCTTGTGGGGTTTTAAGAAATCAGGCAAATGTAAAAACATTGCATTTATCAGAGCTTTATGATTAAGTTCTAACATTGAAGTATATTACACTGAATATTCAACACTGCATAATACAATAACTTCTAAGGAAAATGTGTAGTTACCTGAGGCCAATCTAATAGAGCTGCCACCATCTGTCCAGTTTGGTTGCAATCGTCATCAATTGCCTACAAGAAAGTGTTTTGAATTATCATCCCAAAGTGATGTCAAATAGCAAAATTAAAGATGATAAATCACAAGTATCTCAATGATCCAAACTGAGGCAAAACATTTGCATGCTAACATTTCACCATTTATAGTTAAAAATGGGACAATTTTTAAAAAATGCAATAAGAGAAGTGGAACTTAGACATAAATTAGTGTTTCCAGATGGACGTGAAAAGGGCATACCATGGCTTTGTAGAAAAAGCACACATAGTTAAAATTGAAAAAGAGCATTTATACTGTATTCATGTATGTACTAAATAGTCAATTTATCAATCTGACTATTTTGGTGAAGTTTAAAAGTATCAGTCAAGTATGTGTTAAGATATCTAAAGATGCAAAACCCAGGAGTGAGGTACAAGGAAAATAGCTTGATCATTCCATATAATTCAGACAGACTATAATGATAATTACCTGTTTTCCAAGTAAGAGTAAATCTGCCTTTTCATCCACAGCTAGTTTTGCCAGAATCTTGGAAACATGAATAGGCTCCATGACAGCGTAGTCTTTAGGGTCTACGACAACATGTACAGCTCTGTCAGCTCCCATAGCAAGGGCTGTTCTTAATGTTTCCTGAATTAAAAAGTTAGACATTATATATGCAGCCACAGATTCTTTCCTCCCAGTCTACATGTGTTTAGTCCTCCTCAATTGAAGCACAAACATCTTTATTTCACTGCAGTCAAATTTAAGAAAAAAATCATGAAAGAATATGCTATTTAGCTAATATTGCTGAGCAGCAAAGAGACCAGAAGCTAATTTAATAACGTTTAAAAACAAAAATGAAAGAATTTTAGTTATATAGTTACAAGTCCTAACTGATTTGATTTATTGGATTGAGGTCTGGCTTAATAAATAATATCTAGACATCAGATGTGAAGGCAAACAACTCCAGTGGTACCATAGCCACTGCATACAACTGATACAGTGCTTGATAAACATCATTAAATCAATTAAAATATTGTCACAAACCTGACATTGTTGCGGTCCACATGATGCAACAACTATTTCTGATGCTATTTTTTTCTCCTTTAATCGCACAGCTTCTTCGACAGCAATTTCATCAAATGGATTCATGCTATGTTTGACTCCATCTGTAACAACACCAGTTTTGTCTGGTTTTACACGCACCTGCATAAGAGATTTATAAATGAAATGTAATCAGCAAGTTTATTATAGATTTATAATGCATCAACAAATGAAGTTTTTTACGAACTAAAATTAATATTCTTTATTCATGTAATAGGAGGAAATAATGTACCCGATGCAGGGCTCGAACCCGTGACCTCCTGCTTGCGAGTCAGATGCTCTACCAACTGAGCTAATCGGGCTTGTGTATATCATAAATTCATGATGCACTCCTATTCCTAAGAATGCAAATTACAGCATATATCAAAACTTCGACAAGAATACATCATAATACATGAAGAAATGATATTCTGTGATTGCTGTATATTTTTCACTCTTTAAAACATTAGGAGTGAGAAAAACCCATGGTCCTCACTGGGGATTGAACCCAGGACCTCTAGCACTGTAGACAGACACTCAAACACATCGCTAAAGAGTTGATCCAACAAAAAACACTGCAAGGTTAAATAATGGTTATGCAACTGCAATTTCGGGTATGAAAGAACTAACATTTGATGGGAGGAAAATATCTAAACAAATTTTGAGCACATCTCAATTTGATTTGAACATTTTTTAAAGATCTATAGAACCTGAAAATAGGAAATCCTCTCAAAAGAGGACAAGTTACATCCCTGGTCGAAATGAACTGTCCGAAAACGAGACATTCAATGTCATTCATTTTTAGAGTACTTATGCCACAAAATCACCACCTAATAACTTGTTTGATAAGTAATCTTAGTATTTCTTTTAAGACAATAATCAAGTACCTTAACGGCATAATCTATCACTCGTTTGCAACCAACGATGACTCTCATTCCGGCCGACATTCTCCTTCGTGAACTTTGTCTAGGGAGGCACTAGTTTACAATTTCATATCTTCTTCTGATAAGTAAGATCTATGAAAAAATATTGGATCAAATAACTATTACTAAACGTCATTCTAAGAGAAATTATGTACTCAAAATATATTCCTGATTTTATTTGATAAAAATTGCATAATAAGGTCTCCCCATTATCTAAGGGAACAAACTCTTGCACGAGAGTTTGTTCCCTTAGATAATGGATGTTAGTTATAGCAAAGACCTATACATACATAGTATAGGTCTTTTGGTTTTAGCTTTATACATTTTAATTTATGTAAAATCAAAATTTTAAACGATCATGCAGGTAAAAACAATCAATGTATCTAAGATTGCAGCAACGTATACAAATTGCATGTTACGGTTTTTATATCCTTAAAACCGAGGAAAGACGTTATATCAAAGCCCATATAGGTCTTTGGTTATATGAATCACTCTTTAATTAGCCTACATAGGTTTGCATTGTAATAAAATACCCTCGAAATGTAAATAACAAAGTTAACACTAGGTATCGGTGTACATGAATATCGGCTACAGTTTGTCAGTGTCTGCATAACATCGAGAATCAATGATATTAATTTATTATACATGGCAGAACTAATCAATAACTCGAGATAGATTTCTGAAATACTGACAGTTCTCTTGTTATACATAGCCGTGTGTAAGATCAGGTAGTTGTATATATACCTGGTAAGATGTAAAACGTGTCTACACGTAATTAAATACATACGATTTGATTAAATCAAGACATGCTTTCATTACCCAAGTGTTTCAGAAGTCAGTTATATATTTACAATATAATTCGAGCACACGATAAGGTATACAACATAGATATTTAATTAATTAATTAATTTATACTCGAAGGAATAAGGAACATGCATATGTACCGAAATATACATATGCATCTATTTACACACAACTTATATCAGAATGTCTATTAACACGAGGAAGACATGTAAATTTAAGATTATACTTAATTGTTATACACTATAGTAGCATTTGTTCTGATATATTATACAGTACAACCTCTCCAGGGCAGCCCTCTGTAGAGCAACAACCTCTCTATAACAACACCTGCAAAATTTACCTAAACTGATATATACTATGAATTTAACCTCTGTAGAGCAACAACCTCTAAACAACGGCTAACGTTTGCAGCCACAACAGGGTGTTGCTCTACAGAGGTTGCACTGTATATTGACAAAATCTCCGAACATGCAAAACTATTTTTGTCCATACATAATATCGTGTAATATACATAATACTGTATTACAAGCATATTATTTTATATTTCGTTATATATATACATGTAGTTCTAGATCTCGCTGTCAAGTCAGAGACAATGCCATGACAGCGACGGACTATTTCAAATAAGAAATCAAACAGTCAGCTTATTAATGATTAATAGTCAGCTTATTAATCATTAATAAGCTGACTGTTTGATTTCTTATTAAGTATAATGTTATGAGAATAGGTTGACAAGTAATAACGTATTCTACTTGTAAACATATATTATACAGCTCCAATGCTTTTTATTTTCTGATAACTATACATTATTGATTTAATTCTAAGTTGATTCTCGGCATCAACAATATCAAACAAGTCCTTTGTATGCGGAATGAAGACAGCATTTTCATCTTTGGTATAGTTTACCAGCCACCACAATTTGTGCAGAACAGAACAGATCATCGCTTCATCAACTCTAGTTACTTAATATTAACTCTAGTTACAAAATAGAAATTAAAGAGGACCATAAATGTACCGCTATCCATTTTATATTTATTATCCATCAATTCACTATGATTTACAAGTTGCAGAACAATATTTAATATTTCAAACTTTGCCTTACGCCATGCACCGTATCGCCAGTGTTTGTCATACACGTGCACGACAACTATCAATTATCAGTTCGTTATTTTCGTAGCTGGTGCACACATGTATTTGTTTGTGCCTTTACGGGGCATTTTATGAAACTCATTCCCCATTAACCTTATTGTAAATAATGTATAATGCTGGTTTTCCATACAAGCGAATTGACTTACTCAAGGCGAATAGCCAATAATTATCATATCTTATTCGAATGAAGGAGTCAGTTTTTTACAGAAATGCTGTTAACCTACTACCAAAAATAGTGCTATTTAAATACATTTTGTATATATATACACTGTAAGTCGGATTGTGCGTTATAATAAAATAATTTTTATAAAGAGGCAATTATTCGTTGTGAAAATTACGTGCGTGTTGAAACTGAAGGTGTGCAGATTGTAGACACCAGATTGTACATCTCTATTTTTCTGTCACACGATTTAACGCTTCTCACGGGAATTCTCGCGTTATATGAGATATACTGTCACAGAGCCTATTTATGATACTCGTGATATGGAAACTAAATTGGAGTAACACACAGTTATGTGTTTTAGATTTAATCTTCAAATATCACTAAGTTATGCCAACATGATAAATGCAAATAAATGGAAATTGTGCGAATCGTCCAGACGGATACTTCGAGTGATTTTAGTGGTTGTTATAACAACTTTTATATTTTTAGCGATTTCACACTTTGAAAATTATGTCGAATTTACCGGATATACAGATGCGATCACAGGATCACCTGCTTCTTCAGCATCTAGCGACAATCAAAGTACTGAAAGCACCGGTATTTTTTTCGCTAACGTATCAAATACAAGGAATGGATTTGAGAGCTTAGCAGTATCGGAATCATCAAAATGGAAAAACTTTCGGCTTTCTAAACGTCCTTCAGGACATAACGGCCCGAATCACTTCAGATTACAGTTTGCCTTTGATAAGAAAGTATATGATATACTGAATATGGTATGTATATAATTATATACATTTTAATTTCTTATAACAACACACGTGGTATTTAAACAAATGTTTTCGAAGCTTCAGTAATTTGTTTGAAACCTATTAATTATGACAACCGTTTTATTATTTGACTATCGTAGGTTTCACCAAATATATCAATAATTAAACGGCTTAACAACAATATCTGCTAGTATTCGAAATTCAAGTCGGTAAAATGCAGACAGAAAACAACTACATCTGTATTTTTGAAGGTAGGTGCTTGTTTTTTATACCACAACCATTATAAAATAGTTCTGTGTTGAAATTATTGTTAGGACTTCAACCAAGCGTAATAATTTCACTGCTATATTATGACGTCATGCGACCTTCAGAGGTTTCTTCTTGTGCATTGTTATTTAGATCATTCGAGGAAAGAAATATGACAGCCGACTGCATTGTATTTATTAATTATGGGCACTAGATTAGTACAGATGTGTAAAATAGATGTGTACATACAAATTACAATATTTGGTTCATGGTGGTGATTTTTTTCTCTTTGTTCAATTTTCAATCTTAATTTAGCTACACCGTTATCCAGTGTCATCAGTCCTGTATAATTCATAAACCAACTTTGTATTTTAATTTCTTTTTGCTGTTCAATTACATGTATAAGATATTACACTCCTGTTTACTCACGAAAGGTTACTATATTTAGATAGTCCAGTCCTAATGTTTGAATTAACATCTCAGTGTGAAGCGGTCAGATTTTGGAGACGTTTATAATGTTGTCTAGGTTGTTTAGAAAAAAATAAAGTTATCTGAAAAAAAAATGATGCTCTTTTGAGTTAATGTCACTTAAAGTATTGAAGTCTATGGGAGAAAAACATATTCCAAAGACTAAAGAAAAAATACCAAATTCAATGAAAATTCAAGTTTAAAAGATGCAAGAAACACATCGTCAGTCTAATTTGATTAAGAAAAATAAAGGCCACCGTTAAATATCTACAGACTGAAATGATATTTTTTTAGATATTTTTCAACATGGACAACAACTCTTACTAACTGTTCAAAATATGTGGTAAAAATAAATAGAAATATCTAGGTTAACTATCAAAGAAATAACGATAATTGGGATAAATTGTCTTTTATGTTAACATGTCTGTGTAGCATATAGTTGATACGTTAGGATAGTACAGTATAAGAGATGTAATACATTGATACATATTTACAAGTAGGACTTTCTATACAGCACGATTTTCATTGTGCGCTGTACTGTTTGTACAATGTGTATAGATTACTTCCCTGTGCTTTGATTAATGGTTCAACATGTTTACACGCCAATTGTGTGTACATGATGTAAAACATGCTAAGTCAGCAGAATGTCTCTTATTTTTCCTTATTTGGAAGATATTAATTTTGACTTTGTACCTGGGTAACTCGAAAGTCTCGATTGATCATGAAGTATACATTATTTAAAGCTCTTAAGACACTGCAGTCGTTCTGAACTACAAAGCAGTCAAATGTAGAATTTTTGTATGGTTAGGCAGAACGATAGTTTGTTCAGCCTTCCACAGCCTTCACTCGCTCGGCGCGCATGAATTTTGATGCAACTCACAGTACTACGTATACGCTTTTCTACATCCGCCATGTACGTAATATTTGAAAACGTATTTATGTCATTGAATCGTAAAATTTGAACTATTTTCGTATGCGAAAGGTTAATGGAAGCTCTTCGGTATGTAGGAAAACTTTCCCGACCGACTGTTGAGAAATGAAAAAGGTCTTAACCTTGTGCTCGTATCGAACAACAAAAAGGTTACATTTGTTTTCTGTACGGGTGAGCGGGTGTTAGCCATGTTAACTAGTCCTGTTTTTCTGTATTACTGCGTACGTGTTTTGCAGTGAGGTTATGTGAAGGATAGGGCTCACTGAGTGGTTAGAGCGTTGGTCTACTGACCAAGGTGTTGTGATTTCAAACCCGGGCGAGGTTCACACTGTCTGTGACAAATTTGACTAAAGATATTACATCCTATGTTAAATTGTCCCCCACCTCTGAATTATGTGGGATAGCCTAGTACATGTATATGTGGTTAGTACTGGTTAAGGTCTAAATTGAATACAGGGAAACTGGTTAGGATAACAAACCGCCACGATATGTCAAAATAATGTTGAAAATGGCGTTAAATCCGAAGAAATAATTAGATAAATGAGATGGATAGCTTTATTGTGGTGTTTATTAGATAGAAAGTAAAATCGTCGTACTCCGTTTTACCTTCTGTTCTAAGTGAATGGCATTTAGGGTCAACACATGTCACTCACGGTCCTGACGTGTGCACAAATAATTCATAAGTTATATTGATCTATCGAATCATATTTGAATTATTTATCATATACAAACAGTTAAAGTCATACGCCGTTTTATCAGTAACTACATATGTACTTTTATAATTCAATGTTCAATAATGGTAATAATCCTCCAGAAAGAATATCATTCAAGATCTAAATTAGTTTCAGAGTCTGTATACACGTCGTATTTATTAAGGAGATAACCTTCACAACACAAAACGTTGACTTGTATAGTCTTTGTAGAACCGAAGACTAGCTAACTCAATGTAATTATTCATATGGAGATACATCAAAGGTTTTGTCCATTAATTGTCCATAAATCCATAAAGAATCTGACTTAAAACTTATAATTATTTCTCATATTTATACACCATTGATGAATTAATTGTACATTTATTCCTGTTCTTCATGACAAACGGACTTTCATTACTGCGTAAGGAAAAGGACACGTTCTATTTTCCTACTTATTCTATCAAATGAGTGATTTTAAATAGGTCATGACTCAAAAGGTTGCATCATGATGTTTGCGAATGAAGAACCCCAGCACTTTGTTTATAGTACGCGATATGATCATCGTTAAGCTTATTTTGAGCATAACGGTGTAGTCCTCTCACCCCCCCCCAAGGTTATAACGATCCCCGTACTCAAATCTCAATTCCTTTTTCAAAGTTATGGTTGATAGATAGAGCTAATTAATGTTTAAATACATTATTAGGGCAATTATGTATTAATGATATCATTATTGTCAGTACATACATGTAATTAACTTAGGAACATTAAAAGACAAGATGTAAGATTTGAGCTCGGACCTTGATACTTAGTTTTATAACTTCGGGCCCTGGTTGTCGATGTGGAGACATTGGTGAGGGTGATGGATGTTGTAAGTCTGATTGAGAAAAACGTCTTAGTTCGATTAACGAGGACGTCCAGACAGACATGGATAGTAACGATTACTCGTACAGCAAACGTGTACGAGATACACAGCGTAATGTTGGAGGAACAGGAAGAATTGAAATAGAGTGAATCAAAAGACAAACTAAATGAATACACATAATGGAACTTATAAATTATATGTATATACTATACAGTTCACATGCACATGTTAATATCATACCCTACATCAGTCAAATAGAATAAACTCTATATGTTACAAATTCACGATGATCTGCTATGATACAACCATATTGAACTTCAAATAGCATTTCAGATATTATGCCACACAACAACTTATCTAGGTCAACATCACAGAGCAATGTCTGCATGATTTACCTACCTATCAACTATTAATGGTTCAGTCATCACCATTAGCCAATGAAATGGCCAGGATTACCAAAACTAGTAATAGACACTACGAATTTACAAACGAATTTAAACATTATCTTTGGAAAACTTTTTAGAATATTTCCGTTCTAAAATGTTCATAATCATCTGCTAGAACACTTTCTTTATTTCTCCCAGTATTTTAAGAATATTCCATTTTTTTCTATTCGGACATCAATTATTTTAGATGCGAAAGTTTGGAATATTTTCAGTTTAATTCACCGTATTTTAGTCTGTTCTAATATTTTC
Organism: Lutraria lutraria; assembly: GCA_964023205.1. Lineage (NCBI taxonomy): Eukaryota > Metazoa > Mollusca > Bivalvia > Venerida > Mactridae > Lutraria > Lutraria lutraria. Next base: position 16,566,765 of record OZ026843.1, on the reverse strand, counting down.
GTCGGCTTTTAGTCCTAAATTAAGTACATGTGCATTATACAATTGTTCGAATGTACTATAATTTTCTCCCATCATGTTTTAGAACATTCTAGTATGTTCTAAAGTAACGAGAATGAAAAATTTAGAACGTTCTACGGTTTTGGGTCGCATCTTTTAGAGCATTCTATTATTTTCGATCCGAAATTTAAAATGTTCTGAAGTTTGACGGGAGAAAAGTTTAGAACGTTCTAAAGTTTTGGACGGTATCTCTTAAACTACAATATTATTTTCGCTCCGAAACTCTAGAATTTTCTAAAGTATGAAGGGAGAAAAGTTTAGAACGTTCTAAAGTTCTGGGCAGAATCTCTTAGATCATTCTGTCATTTTAACTCCAAAACTTTAGAATGTTCTAAAGTATGAAGAGAAAATCGTTAAGAACGTTCTAAAGTTTTGGGCAGAATCTTTTAGAGCATTCTGTCATTTTAACTCCAAAACTTTAGAATGTTCTAAAGTATGAAGGGAGAAAAGTTTAGAACGTTCTAAAGTTTTGGCCAGAATCTTTTAGAGCATCTATTATTTTCTATCCGAAACTTTAGAATGTTCTAAAGTATGAAGGGAGAAAAGTTTAGAACGTTCTAAAGTTTTGGCCAGAATCTTTTAGAGCATCTATTATTTTCCATCCGAAACTTTAGAATGTTCTAAAGTATGAAGAGAAAATCGTTTAGAACGTTCTAAAGTTTTGGACAGAATCTTTTAGAGCATTCTATCATTTTCTATCCGAAACTTTAGAATGTTCTAAAGTATGAAGAGAAAATAGTTTAGAACGTTCTAAAGTTTTGGGCAGAATCTTTTAGAGCATTCTATCATTTGCTATCCAAAACTTTAGAATGTTCTAAAGTATGAAGGGAGAATAGTTTAGAACGTTCTAAAGTTTTGGACGGCGTCTCTTAGAGCATTCTTTTAATTTCTATCCGAAACTTTAGAATGTTCTAAAGTGTGACGATAGAAAAGTTTAGACCGTTCTAAAGTTTTGGGTAGAACCTTTTAGAGCATTCTATCATTTTCTATCCGAAACTTTAGAATGTTCTAAAGTATGACGATAGAAAAGTTTAGAACGTTCTAGTTTTGGACTGAATCTTTTAGAACATTCTATCATTTTCTATCCGAAACTTTAGAATGTTCTAAAGTATGAAGGGAGAATAGTTTAGAACGTTCTAAAGTTTTGGGCAGAATCTTTTACAGCATTCTATTAATTTCTATCCGAAACTTTAAAATGTTCTAATGAGTGACGATAGAAAAGTTTAGAACGTTCTAAAGTTTTGGGCAGAATCTTTTAGAGCATTCTATCATTTTCTATCCGAAACTTTAGAATGTTCTAAAGTATGAAGGGAGAATAGTTTAGAACGTTCTAAAGTTTTGGGCAGAATCTTTTACAGCATTCTATTAATTTCTATCCGAAACTTTAAAATGTTCTAAAGAGTGACGATAGAAAAGTTTAGAACGTTCTAAAGTTTTGGGCAGAATCTTTTAGAGCATTCTATCATTTTCTATCCGAAACTTTAGAATGTTCTAAAGTATGACGATAGAAAAGTTTAGAACGTTCTAAAGTTTTGGGCAGAATCTTTTAGAGCATTCTATCATTTTCTATCCGAAACTTTAGAATGTTCTAAAGTATGACGATAGAAAAGTTTAGAACGTTCTAAAGTTTTGGACAGACAATTTTAGAGCATTCTATCATTTTCTATCCAAAACTTTATAATGTTCTAAAGTATGACGATAGAAAAGTTTAGAACGTTCTAAAGTTTTGGACAGAATCTTTTAGAGCATTCTATCATTTTCTATCCGAAACTTTAGAATGTTCTAAAGTATGAAGGAAAAAAAAGTTTAGAACGTTCTAAAGTTTTGAGAAGCATTATTTGTATTATTGTGTTATATTTGCTGTAAATGTACATAAAATTATTGTAAAATAAAGAGTAAATGAAAAATCTTTAGCAATATTGGTCTTTTATTTCGTTTATCTTTGGCTATCTTTCTATTGAAAAGTAGCAAAAACCGGGGGTAAAATTGGGAGTTGAGTATAAAATCCCTTTTTAAAATATAACGAGTTATACATGCATTCTAATTTATTCTTTAAGACCAATATAGACTTTGACCCCAAATACAAGAATCCCTGTTGGATTGGAACGGAGAAGAATGGCCCAATAGCGGATGGACAATTTCATTGTGTGCCGTATTTTTATCTTATAGGTATGTCACTAATGTTGTAATTGTATTGATTTCCGAACTCAAATTTGACTGTATTTTCATTATTTTCTGCCATGTTTCAACTGCTGAATTTGAAGATGTATTTCTCAAACTTATAAACCTATATTAATGCAACACTTGCATGCAAATAAAATTACAATCTGTTCTATTTAAAAAGCATTGAGCGCTCTGAAATACTGTATTTTCATTTATTTTCGTTGGGCTCAAGTTTCGTGGTTCTTACTAAAATGGCTATTTCGCAGGGACATAAATTCGTGGATTTTGATTTTTGAAAAAAAACGCATTTTTTCTGCATTTAAATTCGTGGGGATTTGATTTCCACGAATTTAAATCCCCAACGAAAATTAATGATTCCACAGTATTGTAAATATTTGATGTCTTCAAGCTCCAATGCCATATAAATGCTTCCTGTAAAACGTTTTCTTCTGTGTGCATTAAAACCAAGATGTTAAGACCACTGTACATTACAACACTGCTTCAACGCTATCATTATATCGACTCATTAATTCATCAAATTGATTTACAGCCATACCTGTATAAGTGGTCAACTCCGGAAAAAGACCACCCTGTGAATGAAGGCCATTCTTTTAAAAAATCTGTCATTATTCAGAACAAAGATAATTATGTCTTTCTCCAGGATGACTTTTGTTCACAGGCTTGATTTTATATATCTACAGTGCAACCTCTCTTCAGTGTTCCCCTGTTTAGCAACCAAAATTAGCATTGTTACTGCCGTACTTTGTCTATAGACCCTGCAGAGAAATTTGAAGTGGACAGACTTTCTTTGTTTTGTTTTTTTCAAATCTCTCTACATGGACTATCGACAAAGTACCGCAGTAACAATGCTAATTTTGGTACCGATAGATTCGGAAAATTGTTGGCTGGAACATGGACTACCTACATGAAAAACTCGAAATATTTAGACTTTCGACGAAAACTTGGTTGTTGGCGCCGCCATTGTTCTCGACCCTGTGGTATCGATACAATATACCACGTGATTATATCCCTTGTAACTTGATGGTGAGGACCCAAGGACAGCCTTAACACACATTGTGATAATAATACGTATTACTGTATTTTGTATAAACAGGGGTTAAGAAGAGTGGAACATCGGATTTATATGCAAGGATTTCTGATCATCCGGAATTTGCTCATCCAGGATTCAAAGAATCTCAATGGTTACCACGTAGAAGGTGGGGAGACTTCGGTCGAAGACATTACAAAAACAGACGTACCGGTGAGATTGGCAATTCGCTTCATTATGAGATAAAATTCTCCATTGTCAAAGCAATATAAAGGCAGTTGTATAGGGGTAGAGCGTCTAACTCCAAACTCGGAGGTTGCGGGTTCGATCTTGTTAGTGGGGAACTTTGGCCTTCACAATTCATTCTTTCGACACTGGTACTGGTCAGAACCCAGGAAGCAGAAGCTGTCATCGAGAGTAGTTAATATATAAATATCACGTACATTTCTGAGAGGGCGTTATTAAAAATTGTCATCCCGAGAAAAATAATGTTATTCGAGGCAGCGCCGAGGTCAACCTTACCTTTTCGAGGGCTGGCGATTTTTAATAACGCCCTGTCAGAAAAGTGATATTTATTCTATTATACCGAAGATTTCATAGAAATACAAAAAGAAATATATATGATGCCACAACATTTTAATAAACAATTACATTACATTGACTGTCAAGCTTTTACTAGCGCTTCAGACTCAGTAAACGAAATTTTGGATTAAAAGTATTTTCAAGTTGAATCTACAATCTAGATAATATTTTAATAAGAACAACTTGTCAAATAAATGGAAATGATTCAATAAACGAAAATCTGTTTGAACAGTACGCGCATCGTTTCTGCGCATATTTTGTGTTATGTGTTATTAAAAAATAATGCCCGCTCTGGTATAGGCGACTTTTCATTGGAAATGGGATTGAGGTAAGTTGTAAGAGCTTGCTCTAAAATCGATGTAAAGTAAATGAGTTTAAAATTAAAATATCTTGTCATTTGAATATTAATCATGCTAATATACATTTGTATTCTGTCAAGAAATTTAATTAAAAAAAATTAGTTACGTGGTGCACTAAAAGTTCTATTTAAAACCATCTATTTTGACTTAAATGGAAGAACTCGACATGCTTTCTGTTGCGAATCCCGAACATTTAGCTCAAGAAGGTCACGTGGTCAATGGATCTCACATTGAATCATTCATAAGTTCGTACCCTATGCGTGGCACGTGTTATATGTGACGACTTGGTTGCAGAGATTGTGTCTAGGAAACGACAGAAAATTGGCTTAAAACCCCAAAGTAAAAAAAGCATGGCAGCATTTTGGTGTTTTGTAAAATTGTTGTTCTTTACGCCCTAGTTGCCAGAATATACAAATATGTTATAATACACGCTAAAAACTTCTAATAGTGTCATCATGTATACATATTATGTCTTCAGGTATGTCCATACGTTGTAGCGATATACGATCCATAAAATGTTATATTTCACTGTTCGATAGAGCGGCGTATAAGATATCCCATTACAAAGGAGATGTTGCTAGGAAACATTCACTGATAACAGGTAAGGTGTTTAATCTTATACGTCTAATAAACACTTAAATTGCCATTGGTGATCATTATTAGCTTCAAATTACTACGTATATATCATATTCTCCGACCTTTCTGTCTTGATAAAAACACACATGAATACATATTATTAGAAAAGCAGATGATTATTAGCTCTACTAACGGTAATGTCAACTTAAATTGGGATGATGATGATGGCGACAACGATAATTCAGTGACAATGCAAATGAAAACACGAAAGATATTAACATAGCTTGTAATTCAAGTACAGAGCAGCAAACAGTGACCCTTGGGGAGTTGCAAAATTATATAATGTTGTTGAGGGATTGTTGCTCTAGAGAAATTAAAGTAACAGTTAAATCGTGCAGTGGGAACAAATCAGACTGTTGTTGAAGAGAGGGCCACTCTGGAGAGGTTGTACTGTAATGTTATAATTATGAATTGATGACAATATCTTAACCAAATTTTCCACGAATTCTATTTTCAGCTGATTCTACGCCGGCTAATATGCATATCCACACAAACTGGCAACACTTACCGGGTAATGAAGATTTAATGGAGCCAAAATATACGAACTTTCATTACCTAAACCACGTGTCACCGAATGCCAAAATTATCATTATAATTCGCGACCCAGTCACCCGGTAAATACACAATTTTAAATTTATAATAATCTCATTCTCTCAGGTTTAACGTCGTACCAAGAGCCAGAGTAATTTGGCGATCGTTCAAGCCATGACAAGAAATGCCTCAAGCGTACTTCTGGTTAGTAACATCGACTTTCCAAAATTGACAGCTTCCTGCTAAAGCGTCAAATATTGTATCGTAATGTCTTAGGTATCCATCCATTGAAGGATTCGTCCGTGGTGCGGCCGGGTAACAAATTTGATTTTCCAGCCCAGGAGTTCATTTTGTTATAAAACATGTTATTAACATAATATTTGGCAGTGTTTCAGATTTTAAAAAGAAATTCCTGAGTAGTAGAGGGTCTGTGGGGGGGGGGGGATCTTCACACGCCGGTAAACATTGTAATAAGTTAAGTGAAGAGTACTCATGCTTCATTGGAGTGAGACATGGGGAGCGCTTATCTCCCTTCCCCTTTTCTATGCTTGTCAATGGCCTTGAGTTCATACATGGTAGTGTTAATGGGGTAAGCTTATCGAGAGTCGGACGGGTATTGGGTCTCGGCTTCTGTACTGGAAACATCGTTCAATACAAAAATGGCCGGGCATCAATGGTACCTGGTGCTTATTTGCCTAAGCGAGTTTTACGCATACTAGTATATAGTACTAGCTGGTACCAGGTATAGAATTGGCGTTTAGAGTTGATGTTTCAAGTCAATATCATAGGCACTCGATTTCGTGATTTTTATACGTTTATAGACGTTATTTTTCAATTTCACACATCAAACAACGCAAATCTATCGAAAGAAAAATCTTCATTTTTTCCCTTATTGAGTGTATAAAATACTCCAAGGTAGTGAACTCGCCATCATTTCGATTGACAGTAGTCACGAAAATAAGCGTGGGTTGAATTGAAAAATAACGTCTGTAAAATTATAATCAAAGTACTGAAAGTACTGTCAGACTTGATTTTTACCATACGAGGCAAAAGAAAGAAATGTGTACCCACATCGTTCGAGCCCATACAAATATTTTTAACATTTAAAATTACGGACCGATTTTTCATCAATATTGCAATGCAGGTCATATGCATGTAGGTAAATGACATACGCTAGGGCTTTTCTATAGTCCCTTTGCTAAAATTTTAAAATGAAAAAAGCCTGATATTGGAAAGTTTTATGATTAGCACATTAATTGAAGACAATTAAATGCATTAAAAACTCTTTATTGTACACAAACTAGTGACCAACACTTCAGTAACAGTAAATACAAACATTGATTCTTCTGGTTTTAACACAACAGAATATCATCGAATTGAACACATTCAGGGTCACTCAAATAAAAAAGGTCCTGACACAGTAGAGTAAGACCTATATGACCTATATTTATCCCGATGTTGCATGAAATTCAGACGTGATTATGTTATTCTAAATAATTTGGCGTAAAAAGTACTCTTAAACTGTATTTTTTTAAAAGCACGTATCCAGTGATTTATGTTCGTATTTAGCGACTCGAATTATTATTCGCAAGCCGCATTTTAAACATACTCCCCACACCGGTTACGCTTTGCTACTAGCCACTGTGGGGAGTGAGTCTATAAATAGCGATTCCGTCATCAAACTAACACTAGTTGGTGTGAATATCACGGAAAAACGATTAGATGAGAATTCGCTTTGTAATATTAAGAAATGTTAGAAAGGCACAAAACACATACATCGATGGTAGATTGTTTCAAATGCATGAATACGTCCGTAGAGATGTTTCTGAACTATCGAACGAAAACCGAAAGTAGAACTACTTTTACGGCAAGATATTTTATTGGACATTGAAAACGCGGTTTTAATTATACGCATTTGAATATCTCATGTATCTACCGACAAGCACTTATTTAGATACATGCCTATTTCCATATAGTTATAATAAAATGATTTGAAATATATTTAGATCTGACACACTTAATTGGAGAAAGATTCCAGATACTTCCATATAATCACACCATTTAGTTGCGTACTATTTCCTTTGTGCGGCATTCTTTTAACCAAGCTGTAATGGAGTCCAGCGACAAAATTTTCGTCAACGATTACAAAGGATTTGATTTTGATAAAAATCAAGTCCAAAAATCACGGAATCGAGTGCCTATGGTCAATATACAAACATTGACCGTGAGTCAGATGAATGTGATCGTAAGTCGGACATACTGAAAAACAATTATTTGGCGTAGTTGTCACACACGCATGTACAGTGATACAAAGTAATTTCTTATACAATAGTCTGACAAATTATACGCGGAGAGTTGAATTTTGCGAAATGCATGGCAGGAGTCTTGTTTTGGCATATTCTAGAAACCACAGTTTGGACCAAAAAAATGTTGAAACGGGTATGAAAGCCATAGAAACTAATATACATGTTCAAAGTAAAGCCAGTTTTGCAAGTTCTGAAATGCTGATAGAGCTATATTTAATTATAAAGCTGGTCAGCGAGTTTGGCATCAGAACGTTTTTGAAAAGAATAAACCATGTTGTTCTTTTCTGCCTTAAATACATGTTAATTGGAAATGATGACATTGGTTTATTGGTAAAGAAACAAAGAAATATTAAATGTTTAATTTATTAGACCTATTTTATCAGTGAATACGCTCATATCTAAACATAATCCAATCGTATCATTCTATCTTAAAACAATAAAGCAAACTCACAAGTTTATGATAAACTTTTCGCCATAGGCACATACATATTACCAACTTTATTTATTACACTGTCAGACTAGACATTTAAGGATTGTTTCTTATTCTCCGTGATACAACGTACTGTAGTATTCGGTATCATTTTGTTTTTGTTCTTCGCCTTATAATTATTGGCTGATTCAGTTTTTAAAAGCTTCTTTAATTCACGTTCTTATTTTCTACGTTCTAAATTACGGCAAGTTTATTTTGTTTGTCTTCCTCACGTCAAACCATTTCATTGAAAATCTCGTCAGTAGAAATGACCAAATAATTGTCTATTACACGCTTTCGTTGTTTGCTTTCTTATTTGCCGATAATGGGAAATGCTGAGCCATTATACTCATTGCCATGATGGGTTGATAAGCTGTTTTACTAGTTACCTTGACGAATTGTACAGACAAAGCATTCACTGACATGCAGGTTGTGTAGAAGCAGTCACACCATTGATAGAGTGTTAAGATACATTACAGAAAAACACAAAATGGGACGGACGGAAGGGCCCGCGCCGTCGGCCTTATTCAGAGAGGGGTCGTTTTACGTTTCTTTTTCCCCATGAAATAGTGGCATAATATCTAAATAGCTAAAAGCCGTTACTTAATTCACTATATAAAAACTATATAATTTATAAAAGAAACGCAATACGCTCTGATGACATTTGAAAAACAACAATTGGAAGTTTGAAAATGAAAATACATTGTACTGTTTTTTGTCGATGCACTGAAGAGCAACCATGCGTAACATGTATGCACAAATCAAGCATTAAAACACCAATTTTAAGTGGTATTTCTATACGTATATTCGTATACGTTTCTTGTGTCGGGACGATATTTAGTTGTGGTCACCTTTTTCTTCGATCACATATATACGTTTTTTTTTATAATATATACATGTATGTACACCTACGGACAAAGGTCTTGTCTGGTTTACACACACTTATAACTGCGTTAAAAATGGTATCACTGGAAATGAGAAGCTGTATACGAGTCATTCAATGGTACATTTTGTTAAACCAGGTTCAATTAAAGGCGATTTATATTTAGTTAAATTACATAGACGTAGCTTTACTGACTTTAACATAATCACGGAAACTCTAACCGGACAATACTTTTGTCCTTAGGTATAAATTATATCATTTGTTAGTCAATCTATTATTGTACAAGTTTGTATCCTTGTGGGCTTTTTTGCCTTATGGAAAATAAGATGACTCTTCTTATGTCAAGATTACATAATGGGACACTGAGGAAAATATTAAACTCAAAACTTTCAACATATATCACAAAAATGCTCTTAATATTCAAATGTCTTGTGTTTGAAAACATTTCATCGCCATACTTTTGTGAGAGTTATAATACGTAATATTATACCAAGGGGTATACAAAGATATGGTATTCAACAACCGTGATACTATCTTTATATTTTGAATGCATTGAATTATTTCACGTTTCGTATTTCTCTATACGTATTATCATTGCGCAGATGAATAGGTAACGAAGTAAAGAAAACAGAATACTGACTATAATCTATTACGTCTGCCTAAAATATATTTCACCACGTACATTAATTATTTTTCATTTTTGTAAAATAAGTTAGATGTATAATATAATGATTTAGTTATCTGTGGGGATCAGTTAATTGAAATCATAGTACATTAAAATCTAAAAGAGGTACCGTAGCGTAAACATTTCATTTTGGAATTGTTGCCCATGAACACGTATAATATACATAACATGATGATATATGTGTGTTTTTGTTTGGTCGCTAGGAAGATGCTCGAGTGATAAGATGTTCTTTCATATAGATATGCTGAACCGCACTACTTCAATTCTGTACATTTCAAAATACAACAAAAATTAAGACCTTTTTAGACCTACATGTAAGGATGGTATCATTATTAAATTAAAATACAGTTTAACCCCGTATATCCATATCTGCTTTATTTGAAAACCTTGTATTTTCCCAAAAAGATTTCTTGTTTCAATATAATTCAAATGACAATGTAAAATATCCGAAATGTAATACCCCGTGTAGCTCAATAGGAAATGATAAATATCAAATATGTCGCAGAATGCTTATCTTACCTTTCTGCAGACTCTTCAAGCATTTAACACTTTCTTCTATATTTTGCAGTCTTTATTCAGATTTTTGGCATACAATGAGAATTAGGGGACGTGCAAGTTTAGCTTCGGCTGAATTATTCCACGATCACGCGACTAGACTTGTGAATACATACACCGAATGTTTCAGTCGCTGGTCTATGAGACGATGTATTTACAATGAAACAATCAGACGAAACTTTATACGAGTAAGTAGGTCATCTAGTACGTTTGAGTGAAATAAAATTTCTTACACAATCTATTATTGGCATATTATTCAAGTTTACCCGCACGAATTAAGTATTACGGGCAATGAACTGACTTTTTGTTTTATGTGAAGGAAAAGTATAATTCCAGTGGTTTACTGATAAAATGTGTGTGAACGCAAATGATATTTTTGGGTTTGATTTGATTTAATAAAACGTCCCTTACGCACTCGTGATGATATTAATGTGCGGCTGATTTTCTACCAATATTATATCAACTGATATAATTTGGGAATACCATCTGTTTTTCTTTATTCAAAATGGCATCTTATTTGAACATACATGTACACACAAAATTAAATAGACTATTAATTGAAACCATGTGTAGATTGTGTTTATTTACATGGCACATTGTAATTAAAACAATCTAACAAAGCCGACTGTCATGACGATGAGGAATTTTCGAAAGGGGTGCCGGCCTATATACAGTCTTTGCTGTCCGAATGTGATTGAAACGATTCGAATGAGGGCCTAAATAGTCGGGCTTTGGAGAGACATAGGCAGCATTGTACAGTAAATGGTAGTCCATCGATGTACGCTGAAATACAATTTTTTAAAATGACATGTCTTGATGAATTTATACACGCATTCTCACCGCTCTTTGGTTATTGCAATTTAAAAAGGGGAAAGTTAAATTATGTGGAAAATTGATGACTTTAAACATTGAATTCTCTAGTATGTGGTCAAAAGTTCTCCGCATGATCTTGTAACAGGTATATTAGAATTAGTCACTTCGTAAGGCTGGTATATTGTCCTTATGAAATATACGTTACATGCTCCAATCAGTTCAGAGACAGCAGTTAGTTCATATACTATAGTAGTTGTTTCGTTCCTTTACCCTATGAAATACATTAGTCCGCCAATGTGTATAAAAAAGATCTTACTGTAATAGTCAATCCACTATGTGAAAAGAATGAACAGACCATAACGCTTACTTCTTTCAGGATCGAGTCTATACGGGGGAGAGTTTTACGTGTGGATTTTATGCATTTTACATGAAAGAAATGCTCGATGTATTCGACAAGGAGAGGATTCATGCCCTTCTGACCGCTGATTACCATGACAACATGGAACAAACTTTAAAAGGCGTATTTAATTTCTTGGACATGAGTAAGTGGACACTAGTAGAATGCTATACAGCATATTTATCGTCCTGATGGTAGAAGTTCTCATCGAATACCTTATAATCATTACAATTATTCTCCATTTCAAATGAATATCTTGAATACCGATTTCTTTAGTACAATCAATCAACTGTTCTTGAATCATTTTCAAAATTAATAAAATGATTTTGATATTCACCAAACCTGCTATTCTTATTCATACTAAACTGTTACCTCTCACTCTCAGCTTCCGACAATGTCTCTTAATGTGAGATAGTAGGCAGTTGCTTACGGAGGATGGGAGTTTAGTACTGGTTCCTTCCAGGAACGATGGTTAGGTTAAATATCCGCCTCATATTATGACTGTTGAAAAGTGGCGTTAAACTCAAACAAATAAAATATTCATACTAGCATGTGTATCAATTGATTTGATACATTTTTTTGCATGTAAGAAAAACATTTCTAATGTCTATTCATAGTTAACAAGTCACAAGTTCATATTACTCGGCGGCTATTATATACATGTTTACTATACTATTGTAGGAGAATTGCAGCATATGGCCATGGAGCGCATACTTCGGAAACCAGTGAAACATTCTCCGAAGCGAAACTATCCAGAAATGTTAAACGAAACACGTGGACTGTTGTATTCTTTTTATAAGCCCCACAATCAACATATGGCGTCTTTAATGAACAATGAGCGTTACTTATTTACAAACTAGCCTAACTTATATTTACAACGTTATGCAAAATATGAAAGTAAGCATGCGTTCGTGTTCAAATACACACATTGTGGACAAAGCTACATCTATTGAATAATTCATCTACATTAATGGGAATAAACAGCTGTATACACCATTATATGGATAATTACTGAATAGAATTAATGATAATGATACAACATGTTACATGATATGTCGCTATTTTCTCTAGCATGCGATGCAGTTGAAATATACGTCAATGATTTAGACAAAACAACCTTAAAATACACTGCTCATCTTTACAATCGGCCATCCAGATTTTAAAGTATTTTTAAATTATAATTACATAATACACAATAGCACGTATAGATCTTAGCTCTGTACGTTGGACAACAACTTATAGAGCTTACGTAAGCTCTAAGAATTGATGATAACGTATAGAACTTTCATGAAGTCGATACGTCAAGCATACATATACTTTTTTCAGGTTATTAAATTTTGGCTGACGCGAATATCAAACAAACAGAATGAACAAAATTAAAGGCCGGTATTTGGACTTCAGTTTTTAAACTTTTAAATTGTCATTTATACAAAAAAAATCTAACGAACGTATCAAAGAGCCTTCACTGAATATACAATTATTCAGCTCTAGAAAACAGCTGTGTTTATTCCCTTTGCTAAATCTAATATTTTATGCTTCTGTACACAACTCCTGCAACATTTCATGCGATGTTCATCAAGCTTTTACAGAATGATTAGAACTAACTGATGCAGAACTACTCGTCGTTCAGAAAGTAAATAACGTTGTGTGGTTGACTATGGAACGCCATAGCTGTCTTTTGTTAACGCATGCCATGTTGACTTGTCAATGGAACATGCCAACTTCTCTAGCATCATGTTATAATGTTAAATCGAAGTGTTAAATTGTCTAAATTGTATTTGAATATGTCTATACGCAATGTTAAATTGTCAATATACCATTTGAATATGTCTATATGCAATGTTAAATTGTCAATGTACTATATACATATTCATTTAGTATTTAGACAATTTAACACTTCGGTTTAACATTATAACATGATTTCTAGAGAAGTTGACATGCTCCATTGACAAGTCAACATGGCATGCATTAACAAAAGACAGCTATGGCGTTCCATAGTTGACCATGGTTTTTCGTAATGTGTCGCTAAAAGTATTCATTCATTCGGACGTTTTAACTTAAACTAGAGTGAAGTTTTCTTTATGATTAGTTTACTCTTACAGTATTTTGGAATTGTGCATATAATTATTTATCAAAACAGCTGACAACAATGGTCGATGTTACATGTATACATTTATCATCAAAACGAAGTTTGTTATGGATGATTGTATGTACCGTGGCTGTTGTTACAATATTAGAGTTCTTCATAAGAACTAAAGCGACATTATTACCTACTCAAATCGGTGTTAATCAAAATATGGGAAAAGCTATGTCTGAATCAAACGACGATGCATATTCTGATATTGTTGGAATCTCAGATAGATCGGAAGACACAAAATGGATTAAGCCCTTGCCAGGCACAAAACGTTCGATGAAATCAGTCATAGATAAAGATGTTTATGACATTATGAATATGGTATGTGTGTTTTCATACAGTAGCTTGTTGTTCTTATTCATATGATATCAAGAGTATAAATGTTTGTCAGATATCATTAAACTTTTACACTTGTAATGACGTCATCGAGGGGTCATACAGATCATTCAGAGGGAATTCTGAAAACTGATCCGATTAGTGGTCGTAAGATCGAAATATATCTTGATATTAAAATGGGCGCTGGGTGAAGTTTTACTGTAAAAACTATTTTACAATTCACACATAAATAACTAGACAGTTACAATAATCTCAATATAATACTTCATACCGTATTTGGTACTAATTGTATACAAACTCTCCATGTTCGGTTAATCTACTGCAGTCGAATTTCATATACACCAACGTCGATCAAAAGACATTTCAACAAGCTTACAGTCAGTAATGCGTTCAATACAAGTCCCCTGCCAGCACATATCATTGGAATGTTAGCTGATGTTTATACAGCACCATTTATCACCCCTAACTGAAGTTATCATACGGAAACCAAATTTCTATTTTTAGTAACACTGACCTAGATATTTGACCTATTGACCTTAAATGCTATCCCATTCTAGGTTATACGCTAAGCTATCCATACAACAGTTTTCATTGAAATCCATCACCCTAACTGAAGTTATTATCCAGAAACCAAATTTCTATTTTTAGTTTCAATGACCTAGATATTTGATCTATTGACCTCAAATAAAATCCCACTCTAGGTAATGCCCTAAGCTATCCATACACCAACTTTCATTGAAATCCGTGAAACCTAACTGAAATTATTATCCAATAACCAAATTTCTATTTTTAGTAACAGTGACCTAGATATTTTACCTATTGACCTCAAATGCAATACCACTCTAGGTTATCCCCAATGCTATCCATATACCAACTTTCAATGAAATCCGTCAATATTAACTGAAGTGATCATCCGGAAACCACTTCGGACAGACGGATGAACGGAGGGAGATAGGCAGGGACGGACGACGACAAACACTATAGTCCCCTCCGGTACGACAGGGAACTAATAAAACGATAAAATTCAAATGTCCCTATATTGACTCGTTTAATATAAAATCGGTTTTTAAATTTACAATGTTATAATTACATATTTCTTCCATCCCTGTGTCACTTGACTCACTTATCACTCTAATAGATCTATGTTTAAATCGACACTAGACCAGTTGAATGCCATGAATGGGTTCACATTTTAGGACAATTCTATGTTATTATGGGTTAAGTTATTGTGTTTAATGTAGAATTTATTACAAATTTACCATCAAAGGTCTGTTACTTCTGCCTGTGCTCACAGACATTCGCAGTCGAAGGGAATAATCTTATAAACATCTAATAATATATCCTACAAACGTTTGCGTTCAAATAAAGCGTCTAAATGTGCCTGGTGGTACGGGTATAACGTGACGTGTTAAGGTAGTTCGCGGTGTTGCTCGGTAAAAAAGAAAGTTTGTTAGAATGGCATGAAATATGGAAGAATTATACCCGAAGTAGCAGCGCTTACGAAAATATTGTTCTTTTTACAGTTTGACGTCGGTAACCTAGCAACTTAACGACGTTAAAACGCCATCTAGCGGCACCAGCTGTGTGAACGACTCGTTGTTCTTTTCCCCTTGTAGCTTTGCTATAAATTGTCATAGATTGAAAATTCGAACTTTGCGGATAAGTGAATGCTGTGGCCTACCGAGTAATCATCATCAATGCTTTGAATATCCATGACCGCCCGGCGTGTCGGAAATTAATCGACGTCAGAACGTCATTATGGGGACGTTTTTTTCGACGTAAAATATTCAGATAAATGCAAATGTAGCTAAAACGCCGTGGTAGAAGTTTTTCAAAAATTAACATCATTTAAAACATTCATTTATCTACGCATTAAGCGAAAAAAATCTATACCTCTTCAGGCTACTTTTTTCAGTATCGTAACGTTTCCTGCACCACTTGAAATGAAAACACGGCGTCATTACGTCATTATTTAGGCCATTTTTGTAAGTGCATGTTAATCTTATTTTCCCATAATAGTTATTTGAAGACTTTTGATGACTCCAACAATTACAGTTCGGAACGTAATATTAAAAGCAATAATTAAATGCTTTTTTCCGACCTAAGATCAGCACAAGGCTATCGTCTCCTTTTAGGAAGTTGTAATGTAGGCCTATGTAGTCATAAAAGTATTAACGTCGATATGTTACAGTAGTATTAAAACAACAATGTTTCTATGTTAACTCTGTTGTTTACATTTTAAAGACAACCACATTTCATGATATAGATAGAAATCGAGCAGTGAGTCGTGACGAAAGGTCGAGGGTTGTTCCATTTTTTAAAATAGGGATAAGTAATACAATGACCAAGTACATTACTAAACATGACTTTAGATTAAAATGTTGTAGGCCATTTTGTAAGTGGTCTACGTAGTCTGAAACGAGTGCATCCCAATAGTAACATTATTAAATTGAATTGTGTGGGTTCGTATGCTTAATCTTGCCACTATTTTTTTCAAATCATGCATTGCTCGTGATTTCGGTGCCTTTATGTTAAAAAGGATATATATTTGCAATCAAAATCAATTTGTTATAACGAAGCAATTTATTAGGTTCTGACAGTGCATGGCTCCAGTATAGATACTGCTAACGAAGGAGTAATTGAACTGATTGAAATTACATGAAATGAAATTAAAATATATATATACGAAATTCATTCCAAATATTGAAGTAAAAATTTGCAATAACAAAATAAAAAGACAATTAAAATGGAAAGGAGTAATTGAAATTACTTGAAATTAAATGAAATACATACAAAATTCATTCTAAATATTGAAGTTAAAATTTGCAAGTAACAAAATGCCAAAAAGCCAATTAAAAATGGAAAGGAAAAAGCGTTCACATGGGGTTCGAACCCGTAACATCATGACTAGCAGACTGCCTAGGTAAAACGGTGAGCGCCTTTACAGATCGAGCTACGCTTTTAATCTCAACTAAATCGGACAAATAACTGGTATTTATATATTACGGAAACCATCGAAACATTCCGAAATGCCACGCACCCGACAAAATGGACTTAGCTGATCTTTGATCATTCACAGGTCGTTGTCGGACTATAATCATTTTTTACAATCAATAATATATAGTGCCGGTATTGGTTCGTTACATACATTTTGCACACCACAATAGAAGCTGTGCTGTAAGTAATATGCATTTTACAATACTTACAGTTTGTCCTAATTTCTTGCCCAATGAATTGTCCGCATTTCATTTGAAAAATATATCGCATAAAATGTGCCTAGAACCTGATATGGAAAAAATACGTCACTTATTTTTCTGTATGTATTAGTCATCGTTCATATTTTGAATTTTATGGGATATATCACAAGCGACGCGGAGCGGAGCGCTGTGATATGTCACATAAAATTCAAAATATGAACGATAACTGATTTACAGTTTGTCTTAATTTCTGTACATACAGAAAAATAAGTGACGTATTTTCTCCATATCAGGTCTTTAGCACATTTTAACAAATGCGGACATTTCATTGGACGAGAAATTAAGACAAACTGTAAACACAGAAATTCAGACAAACTGTAAATCAGTTATCGTTCATATTTTGATATTTTGAATATCACTGCGTTTCGCTTCGCGTCGCTTGTGATATATCCCATAAAATTCAAAATATGAACGATAACTAATACATAATAATCGGTTGATATACAATACATGACACGTTCAATAACGTACAATTAGCGGGTACAAGTGTCACGTGATATCCTAGCTTGGTCCACCAATGCCATGACGATTTAATGTCAGATTTATATGGTTGACATGTAAGCCTCTGCTCGCTGTAATTTTAGCGCAGCATGTAGTAATAACCTTAGCGTCCGATGACAAGTTTTGTTTTTCGTAAACGATTTTTGCAACTTCACAGCGACTTCCTTCACACTGAAAACCTACATTTTTTTCTCAACATCCAGGACAAACATAATAAAGTTCTCTCATGTTGGAGCATCAGAAACTGCGTAATGCGTAACATATTCTTTTTCTAGCAATTTTTGTACGAGACATTCCTGCGTGTGTTTAATAATTCTGGATGTTGTTATCTGTACAGTGTTAGACTGTCCGCAAAACCACGGACATCAGGAAAAGGCATTTTTTTTACTGATGACTTTTGAATTAAATGCAAAAGTTGGTTTACTGAAGTTTTCGGCGAAATTTACACTCTTCTTTGTGGAGTGACCAACCGTCGCCACGTGTCCTGAAATTAATCTGATTTAGTTCTGTATTCGATGAAGGTGAAAATCAAGAAAATAAAATTTATTAGCGGTGTCAACTGAAGCGCGCTGTAAATAAATGACCAATAGGAAAATCTTTTTAAAAAATCTTAACTTATCAGAAACAACAATATCTACAGCATAAATACTTGATTTGTACATCTAGCATTATCTAGTAGACCTCTACCAGGTTTATTCAAATTATGGACATGGGATTAAAATTGGCCCCGTCCCGGGGATAACTTGATTTTACATACTCTCATAAATATATAAAATCTTTTTATAATCTTCTTGTCTGAAACAAGACCTTGAGCTATGATATTTGGTGTGAAACATTGTCTAGCAGACCTCTACCAAGTTTGTTCAAATGATGGCACCGGGGTCAATTTTTCTATTTACTTTGATAATAGATAAAAAGGTAAGAAGTTAAAGAATATTCAACTGACTTTCACAAGTTATCCCCCGATCACTGGGTTATAGCAAGTTAGAGAGTCGAGGGATATTTTTTCAGACCGTAATTTTCCATTTACGCGCACCCGCATTTTGTCTAGTATATACACTCAGTTTGAATGAAAAAAGTCGTTAGTAACATCTTTTCCGTCATTATGTGCGTTACATTCGTGTCCTAATGCATTAACTGTTCGTAAGTTGCACATTTGCATGTACATTTAACCTGAACTTGTGGCGTGTACAAATTTAACAAAAACGAACATGTACATCTTTGAACATAGTGTTTCGGACTTTTTCTCTTCACAATAATAGTTTTCGTACATCAATGTCTTCATCATCAAGTTATAGTATAAATCCGACGATCAACCCTTGGATAAAACAACCAAATTTGATGAATATTGCTCCAACCAAACGTTGTCCTTATATGTGCAGTATGATTGACGTCATTTGGGCATGGTACGACTTTAGGAAACGTTACGATACTTTTACGTTACGGAACCTTAGATAGATTGGAAGACACAAGAATTAAGCGCTTGCCAGACACAAAACGTTCGATGAAATCAGTCATAGATAAAGATGTTTATGACATTATAAATATGGTATGTGTGTTTTCATACAGTATCTTGTTGTTCTTATTCATTAGATATCAAGAGTATGAATGTTTGTCAGATATCATTAAACTTTTACATTCTTTAAACACTGGTGTAAGTTTATATTTGTACTGACTTTATAAAGGGCCATAGGGACCGTTCAGAGGGAATTCTGAAATGAATCATGGACTTCACATTAATGTGATTTTATAATATAATCATGTATGTTATAGAATACATTCATACGTCATTGTAACATGGTTAAACTAAATTTACATTTATCTGGTTTCTTAACTCAAAGGTATGATTGCAATTTTAGCAAGTTTTGACAGCACCGACTTCTTATCTGAATATATAAGATATATTTATATATTCAGCAAAAAAAGAAACTTTACATTATTCATGTATTGATATTTCAATGCTAATTAAAAAAATAACCAGGCACAGACATAGTGACATTTAACTGTCCATCCCATTGTAGAATTCCAGGGAAAACAACTCAGAATTACTGAACGGAAAGGGGAATAACTGATTTTTTAAAAACATGGATATTCAAATTATCCGTTCGTGGGCTGTTGACCTGTTTTAATGTTGTAAACATCAACACATGTATTGTGTAAAGAAAAACAAGTTTGAAACTGAAAATGTCCAACCCTGTTTAATGCAGTTTGAGTCAAACATTGATATGTTTCAAATTACCTCCCTTTGAATTAAAATAAGATCATATTTACTGTTGCATTTTTAGCTCACCAGAGCACGAATGTGCTCAAGGTGAGCTTTTGTGATCACACTGCGTCCATCGTGCGTCGTGCGTCGTTACGATTACGTGGCGTCCATGTTTACTTAAAACAACATCTCCTCCTACACCGCTATGCCGATTGCAACCAAACTTTGCTGGAATGATCCTTGGGTGATCCTCTTTCAAAGTTGTTCAAAAAATTAAATTTCATTAAAAATTCTGGTTGCTATGTCAACAAATAGAAAAAACTTAAAAAATCTTCTTGTCTGAAACCACAGAGCCTAGGGCTGAGATATACCAAATGTAGCATTGTCTAATGGAACTCTACAAAGTTTGTTCAAATTATTCCCCTGGGGTCAAAATTGGCTCCGCCCCGGGGGTAACTTGATTTTACATAGACTTATATAGGAAATTAAAAAAATCTTCTTGTCAAAACCTACAATGCCTAGAGCTTTGATATTTGGTGTGTAGCATAGTCTAGTGGACCTCTACCAAGTTTGTTCAAATTATTACCCTAGGGTCAAAATTGGCCCCGCCCCGGGGGTCACTTGATTTATATAGACTTATATAGGAAAATTTTAAAAATCTTCTTTTCCGAAACCGCAAGGCCTAGAGCTTAGATGTTTTGTATGTGGCATTGTCTAGTGGACCTCTACCAAGTTTGTTCAAATTATTGCCCCGGGGCCAAAATTAGCCCTGCCCTGGGGTTTATTCTATTTTATATAGGAAAATTTAAAAAATCTTCTTCTCCGAAACCACAAGGCCTAGAGCTAAGATATTTGGTATGTAGCATTGTCTAGTGGCCCTCTACCAAGTTTGTTCAAATTATTACCCTAGGGTCAAAATTGGCCCCGCCCCTGGGGTCACTTGATTTATATAGACTTATATTAGAATTTAAAAAATCTTCTTCTCCGAAACCGCAAGGCCTAGGGCTTAGATATTTTGTATGTGGCATTGTCTAGTGGACCTCTACCAAGTTTGTTCAAATTATGGCCCCGGGGTCAAAATTAGCCCTGCCCTGGGGTTTATTCTATTTTATATAGGAAAATTTAAAAAATCTTCTTCTCCGAAACCACAAGGCCTAGAGCTAAGATATTTGGTATGTAGCATTATCTAGTGGACCTCTACCAAGTTTGTTCAAATTATTGCCTTAGGGTCAAAATTGGCCCCGCCCCTGGGGTCACTTGATTTATATAGACTTATATAGGAAAATTTAAAAAATCTTCTTCTCCGAAACCACAAGGCCTAGAGCTAAGATATTTGGTATGTAGCATTGTCTAGTGGACCTCTACCAAGTTTGTTCAAATTATTGCCCTAGGGTCAAATTGGCCCCGCCCCTGGGGTCACTTGATTTATATAGACTTATATAGGAAACTTTAAAAAATCTTCTTCTCCGAAACCGCAAGGCCTAGAGCTTAGATATTTTGTATGTGGCATTGTCTAGTGGACCTCTACCAAGTTTGTTCAAATTATTGCCCCGGGGCCAAAATTAGCCGTGCCCTGGGGTTTATTCTATTTTATATAGGAAAATTTAAAAAATCTTCTTCTCCGAAACCACAAGGCCTAGAGCTAAGATATTTGATATGTAGCATTGTCTAGTGGACCTCTACCAAGTTTGTTCAAATTATTGCCCTAGGGTCAAAATTGGCCCAGCCCCGGGGTCACTTGATTTATATAGACTTATATAGGAAAATTTAAAAAATCTTCTTCTCCGAAACCGCAAGGCCTAGAGCTTAGATATTTTGTATGTGGCATTGTCTAGTAGACCTCTACAAAGTTTGTTCAAATTATTGCCCTAGGGTCAAAATAGGCCCAGCCCCGGGGTCACTTGATTTATATAGACTTATATAGGAAAATTTTAAAAATCTTCTTCTACGAAACCACAAGGCCTAGAGCTAAGATATTTGGTATGTAGCATTATCTAGTGGACCTCTACCAAGTTTGTTCAAATTATTGCCCTAGGGTCAAAATTGGCCCTGCCCTGGGGTTTATTCTATTCTATATAGGAAAATTAAAAAAATCTTCTCCAAAACCACAAGGCCTAGAGCTAAGATATTTGGTATGTAGCATTGTCTAGTGGACCTCTACCAAGTTTGTTCAAATTATTTCCCTAGGGTCAAAATTGACCCAGCCCCTGGGGTCACTTGATTTATATAGACTTATATAGGAAAATTTAAAAAAATCTTCTTCTCCGAAACAGCAAGGCCTAGAGCTTAGATATTTTGTATGTGACATTGTCTAGTGGACCTCTACCAAGTTTGTTCAAATTATGGCCCCGGGGTCAAAATTAGCCCTGCCCTGGGGTTTATTCTATTTTATAGGAAAATTTTAAAAAATCTTCTCCGAAACCACAAGGCCTAGAGCTAAGATATTTGGTATCTAGCTTTGTCTAATGGACCTCTTTTAAACCTTTCATATAATGGCCATGGGATAAAAAACGGCCCAGATCGGTCACTTGATCTTACTTAGAGTCGTATAGAAAACTTCAAGAATGTTAATCTCCAAATGACCTTTTCTCCTGGTGAGCATTTATAGGGCCATCATGGCCCTCTTGTTGGTCAACTGTTTGCATAAACTGTTAATTTCTTGAACGAACTGTGTCTGCTGTAGTCCACTGCAATCATACAAATAATTTTATCAATGCACGGGACATTTAGGTGAATACACAGTCAATTAAAGTTGCGTCAATGGAAATCTTACCTAAACTATGTAAAGTTTCTTTTTTTGTTGAGTATACATGTATATATAAAACAAAAAATGTTCCGTATTCTTTGCTAACTTTATTTCTCATTAAAAAAAACAATATATATATACACCTGGAAATAAGTTAAGCACACCCGGCATTTTGCCTCGAATTTGACATGACCACAACTGAAATTTTAAATTTTATTTGAGCAATGGTAAGAACGACCTTCCGTACTAAGCATGTGTATCTCCGATAGAGTTGCGCGCACGGAAAGCTCGTGTACTTCGCCATTTCGACAAAACGGATGGTGATTAACGTCTACTCCTATTTTGAAGGGGAATGCACGAGAGAGGAGAGGCCAAAGTCAATTGTGACTCGAACAGCGGCAGCGACTGGTGTTGGTCCTAGAACTATTTATAGGATTATGAAAGAATTGAGAGACGAAGGCAAGCTATCCTCTCCAGAACGTAAGAAAAGGTCGCTCTACAAACCTCTAGATGACTTTGACGAATCAGCTGTGAGGAATAAAATTCACGAATTCTACAACGTCAGACGCGAACTTCCCACTCTGTCAAAATTGCACTCCACTCTTAAGGAGGACATTTACTTCCCCGGTTCTAAAAGTGCTCCTCTAAGAAAGATTGTACGAAAGCTGGGTTTTTCATGGAAGAAAACAAGGGACAACCGCAAAGTTTTAGTGGAAAAAACCTCCGTCGTTGCGCTGAGGCTGAGATTTTACCAAAAAAAGCTGAAGTTAGAATCAGCCGGGTACAAGCTAGTGTACGTCGATGAAACTTGGGTCGACACTGCGTACTGTGCCAAACAATGCTGACAGAGCCCATCGTCTGATGGCGTGTTTCAGCCATGTAATCGGGGGCTGAGACTGATTGTATAGTTCATGCGGGGTCTCGAGATGGATTCATAGAAGGAGCCCAGTTAATTTATAAAGCCTCTTCAACAACTGGTGATTATCATAAAGAAATGAATGGTATCAACTTCTCTAAATGGGTGCAAGAAAAGCTGTTGCCAAACCTCAGTTGTCCATGTGCAATTTCTATGGACAATGCGAGTTATCACTCAGTGCAAATAGACAGATGTCCCACATCCAGTAGCCGCAAAAATGAAATCAAGGTACGCAGGTCATTACATTGTATAAAATTTAAAAAATATATGAAATTGAAAAAGCTATTCCAGCGTTTATCAGTTTACTTATACAGCGTTAATTAAATTTGCTCATTACATTTCAGGATTGGTTGCGAATGAACCGCATTGCATTCAGAGAAGATATGCTTCGGGTTCAATTACTGGAGTTGGTTCGGATTCACAAGCCCCCACCGACATATGCAATTGATGAGATTATAAGGCGTAATGGGCACGAAATTCTTAGACTTCCACCATATCATCGGGATTTCAACGCTATTGAGTTAATTTGGAGTCAGCTGAAATCCATCATTCGTCAAAACAATGTCACATTTAGGTATGTAATAAAGTTATGAGTAATAACATTTTTCAATTTAGAGACATTATAATTATAAAAAAATATTTAGTGTAATTATGCATTTACAAAAATATAGGTATATGTTGAAGTTATAGTTTTTACATTTTTGCCGTTGATGTTGTAGGCTAGATGACGTTCACAGAATCACAGTAGAGGCGTTTGGCGTCATTGGCGTGGACAGGTGGCGTCGGGCATGTGACCACGTCGACAAGATTGTACATGAGCACAAAACCATGGACTGTGTTATTGATGAACGGTTGGAGCCTATCATCATTGAACTTGGTGACAGTAGTGATGACAGTGATCATGACAGCAGCACTGACACAGCCAGTGAAACAGAATAATTTTACTATATAACTTATTACATATTTGTTATAGACTGTTGTTAATGAGTTATGATGTATACTTTTATACCTTGTTTTTGCATTTTCAAATAATAAACATTTACAGTTGCGAAAAGAAAATCGACCTTCCCGCTCAAAAAAATATATTATAATTCATAGCAAATCTGAAGTCAACCATCAACCAATTAACATAATCACTTAGGAAAAAGTATATAAACTATGAAAATTAAAAGTGTTATTAGCTGGTTTCGATCCTACGTCCTATGCGTTTCAATTCCTGATGCATACCTCACGACTACGCAACCCGCTTGGGTAAGGCGTACGTCAATCATTAGTTAAATACACAAACATTCGACAACCGGTATTACAAAGATTAGCGTTTAACTTACGAAAGTTATCGAATCTGATCGAAGTTAAAAATAAACGCATTCAGCGACCGTGTAATTATTCAACTTTGACAGGTTAATAAAATCGCACTATAACATATTGTCATTATTTTGACCTCTTGTCAACAAAATGGTTAGGAGAAGATTATCGGATGGCGATAGGTGGCTGATAATAAGCATGATTAATGCTGGCATGTCCTACAGTGCTGTTGGTCGTCAGCTTGGCTATAACCACTCTGTCATTAGCAGACTAGCTCAGAAGTATCGGCAGACGCATGACGTAAGGGACCGTCCAAGATCTGGACGGCCATATGTAACAACGGCACGCGAAGACCGAAATCTTTTACGTCTCGTTAGACGTTTTCCGTTTGCAACAAGCACCTATCTAAAGCAAAACTGGTTGCCGCACAGGCATTTGTCAAATTAGTTTCTTAGCTCAATTAAGTCGTCATATCATGACAGTGCTTTCAATCACAACCAATTTTAAATTTCCGGGGTGTGCTTAACTTATTTCCAGGTGTATATATAAACTCTTGGGTTTCTAACATTTACCGTCTGATAAACTGTTGTCTAATACTGTTACAGTACGAACATTTAATACAAAATGGAACTCATCTTTTGAAACTGTCTAAAATATCTAAGTACAGCAAAACCTCGTTATCTCGAGGAGTCATCGAACCAAACTAATTGCTCGAGATTAACCTGGTGCTCGTAATAAACAGGTTTCTGTTCGTTGAATGAAAAATAAACTGTGTATCAATGCGTTCACTGGTGTATTTACAGTATTAATACGAAATGCTCACGTAAAATGTACTCCATGATACAAAAGACGAAAATACGTGTTAGTTGAATGAACATGATATGCAATGACTGTTTAAATAAAGTTATTTATAAATCTAAAATAGTTTCGTGTTTTCAATTGTGCAATACCATGTCCGAAAATCGTGTTATTGACACGGTGAAACGTAACATGTTTCGATACATTTACTATGAATTATGATATTTGTAATTATCTCCATAAAATGGATGCAATAAATGTTTCTGATATGCAGGATACAAGCAAATTGAATGTAATTGTACGGCGACCGGAGTCACCGTACACTCTGGAATGCTTATTTTTAAGTGGCAATGCAAAATCGCAACTTCTTGCACCGAAGCAGATTACTGATAGTGCCCGAAATATGCGCAATGGTCATCACGTGATATAAACAAAACAGAAATAGAGCGAGGTCACGTGTTACTCACACCAACTAGTGTTAGCTTGATGACGCATTCGCTATTTATAGTCTAAGAATGGAGCGAGCTCGATAAACAACGACGGGAATGAATCTGACCATCTGTCAATAAACGAACCGAATCGAATCCTACTATAGTAAACAAACATGGCGTTGAATTTAGTACACTATCAAGCATTGTGTTATATTACTGAGGATGAAGAAAAACTACTTTTTATGTGCTGTTCATGTGTACATACAGACTGTGTATTATTCAAGTTGTTAATCGGACTCGCTAATAGTCTCAATGATCACGTGACATTCGCCGAATACTAGTAGCTGTTTCATATCGTTGTCGTCTCGTCAATGTCAATCACCTATAAATTACTAGAAACGTGTCAATATTTCAATAAAAGTGGTTTCAGTTGACTGAGAATTTGACTCTGCCTGGTGCGCTACAACGAGAACTAGTTTAGTATTTATATGGGCACTGTGACGACAGGGTTCGACATTAAGGCAGGTCCGAACGACAATCAATAGCTTACTGGTCCAGTCTAGTGCATCTTGCTATTTGGTAGCCCGAATGGTCGTGCTCTTGAAAATGCAGCCGAAACTCTTTATATCAAAGGACTTAGGAAAAATTGTTCGATCTAAATGAACTTCGATGTATAAATTATTAGAGAAATTCGCTGTGTTTATTACATTTTGGAGCGATCCTCGGTGTGTTGTAATAATCATTTAATCGTGTTATAAGATACAGAACAATATTTATACGTTTCGATGTATTTATTTTAGCAACATGTTGCAAATAAACAAAACATTATAAACATATTCACACAGACTAATTTTATAATCGCGAGCGTGGACACTGACTTGTTTACGCAATTGTCATTAACTAAATATCGATTTCGGAGCTCAATACAAAAAATGGCCGATCAGGTGAGAAATGATGACTTAATTGGTTCGACATAGACGGTCACTTTATGGTTCGATATAGATGGTCACTTTACAGTTGAAGATCTATGTTTGGGACTTTTATACCAGGTTTTTACGACAACGTACCCTCAGACAACGGAGTATATTATTTTTGGAGACTTTATTTAAATATTTTAAACGCATTCCAGCAGATATTGCAACGTCTGATACATCGAGGTGATAGTTTCCCCTGATTTTAATTTTAGGGTGGAAACAGGGACTACATATAGAGTACCTCGTGAACTGCAGAACCATATGACCAGATTCATGAGATTCATGAAGTATCAACGGCTTGTATTTTTGATGGAGTAGATGATCACTTTAGTTTCGAAATCAGTTAAGTCAAAATAACAAATTCGTTTGATCTGAAACTTCGTACATCCTGATAAAAAATGTTACATAGGTCACATTCTAGTATTGAATTGCCGGATGCGATTTTGCGCCGTACAAACATTTAACTTGTACATGTATAGTGCGATTTTATTAACCTGCCAAAGCCGCATAATTTCACTGTCAGTGCTTTAATTTATTTTTAGCTTCGATTGATTTCGTAAGTGATACGATAATCTTTTATGTACTATATAAACATATGGAATGAGACATTCCCTAACGGTAAAATAAACGAAAATTATCGACTGTGGCACGAAGCTAAAAATAAGTACATTCAGCGACTGTGTAATTATTCAGCTTTGACAGTTTAATAAAATCACACTATAGTAACCTAGAAAGCTTTTAAGTTGTAATTATATATCATAACCATGTTCGCTTGACTTATTTATATCAAAGGGTCATGTGACATAAAATATCGTAAAAAAAAAATATCATAAAAAAATTATAAAAAATATTTCATATTCATATAGACAGTGGATGGAACTCTGGAAATACGCTATACAAGTGGGTCTATCACGGCCGTGTACCCCACTATTACCATACTAAATCACATTAAATAACAAGCGTGACATCGAAATTACGATTTTGTATAATTACTGAATGTCTGTGAAGTTGGCGGCCTAGCGGCCTAGCGGCCTGGCGGCGTGAAGTTGGCGGCCTAGCGGCCTGGCGGCGTGAAGTTGGCGGCCTGGCGGCGTGAAGTTTGCGGCCTGGCGGCCTAGCGGCGTGAAGTTGGCGGCCTGGCGGCCTAGAATTTTATACCCCCAATCGCCCAGAAATGCATCAGAATCACGTTCTATAAGCATTAGAAACTATTTTGGATGGAAAAAGTCGCAAAAAATCACTTTAACGTAGGTACGAAATTTCGCCGAAAACTCAGTTTTTTCACCGACCCAAAATATTAAACACCCAATCGCTCAGAAATGTATCAGAATCACATTCTACATGCATTAGAAACTATTTTGGACTGAAAAAGTCGCAAAAAATAACTTTTTCATAGTTACGCCGCTAGGCCGCCAACTTCACGTTTTCAGCGGCCTAGCGGCCTAGAATTTTATACCCCCAATCGCCCAGAAATGCATCAGAATCACGTTCTATAAGCATTAGAAACTATTTTGGATGGAAAAAGTCGCAAAAAATCACTTTAACGTAGGTACGAAATTTCGCCGAAAACTTAGTTTTTTCACCGACCCAAAATATTAAACACCCAATCGCTCAGAAATGTATCAGAATCACATTCTACGTGCATTAGAAACTATTTTGGACGGAAAAAGTCGCAAAAAATCACTTTTTCATAGTTACGCCGCTAGGCCGCCAACTTCACGTTTTCAGCGGCCTAGCGGCCTAGAATTTTATACCCCCAATCGCCCAGAAATGCATCAGAATCACGTTCTATAAGCATTAGAAACTATTTTGGATGGAAAAAGTCGCAAAAAATCACTTTAACGTAGGTACGAAATTTCGCCGAAAACTTAGTTTTTTCACCGACCCAAAATATTACACACCCAATCGCTCAGAAATGTATCAGAATCACATTCTACATGCATTAGAAACTATTTTGGACGGAAAAAGTCGAAAAAAATCACTTTTTTATAGTTACGCCGCTAAGCCGCCAACTTCACGTTTTCAGCGGCCTAGCGGCCTAGAATTTTATACCCCCAATCGCCCAGAAATGCATCAGAATCACGTTCTATAAGCATTAGAAACTATTTTGGATGGACAAAGTCGCAAAAAATCACTTTAACGTAGGTACGAAATTTCGCCGAAAACTTAGTTTTTTCACCGACCCAAAATATTAAACACCCAATCGCTCAGAAATGTATCAGAATCACATTCTACGTGCATTAGAAACTATTTTGGACGGAAAAAGTCGCAAAAAATCACTTTTTCATAGTTACGCCGCTAGGCCGCTAGGCCGCCAACTTCGTTTTCAGCGGCCTAGCGGCCTAGAATTTTATACCCCCAATCGCCCAGAAATGCATCAGAATCACGTTCTATAAGCATTAGAAACTATTTTGTATGGAAAAAGTCGCAAAAAATCACTTTAACGTAGGTACGAAATTTCGCCGAAAACTTAGTTTTTTCACCGACCCAAAATATTAAACACCCAATCGCTCAGAAATGTATCAGAATCACATTCTACGTGCATTAGAAACTATTTTGGACGGAAAAAGTCGCAAAAAATCACTTTTTCATAGTTACGCCGCTAGGCCGCTAGGCCGCCAACTTCACGTTTTCAGCGGCCTAGCGGCCTAGAATTTTATACCCCCAATCGCCCAGAAATGCATCAGAATCACGTTCTATAAGCATTAGAAACTATTTTGTATGGAAAAAGTCGCAAAAAATCACTTTAACTTAGGTACGAAATTTCGCCGAAAACTTAGTTTTTTCACCGACCCAAAATATTAAACACCCAATCGCTCAGAAATGTATCAGAATCACATTCTACGTGCATTAGAAACTATTTTGGACGGAAAAAGTCGCAAAAAATCACTTTTTCATAGTTACGCCGCTAGGCCGCCAACTTCACGTTTTCAGCGGCCTAGCGGCCTAGAATTTTATACCCCCAATCGCCCAGAAATGCATCAGAATCACGTTCTATAAGCATTAGAAACTATTTTGGATGGAAAAAGTCGCAAAAAATCACTTTAACGTAGGTACGAAATTTCGCCGAAAACTTAGTTTTTTCACCGACCCAAAATATTAAACACCCAATCGCTCAGAAATGTATCAGAATCACATTCTACATGCATTAGAAACTATTTTGGACGGAAAAAGTCGCAAAAAATCACTTTTTCATAGTTACGCCGCTAGGCCGCTAGGCCGCCAACTTCACGTTTTCAGCGGCCTAGCGGCCTAGAATTTTATACCCCCAATCGCCCAGAAATGCATCAGAATCACGTTCTATAAGCATTAGAAACTATTTTGGATGGAAAAAGTCGCAAAAAATCACTTTAACGTAGGTACGAAATTTCGCCGAAAACTTAGTTTTTTCACCGACCCAAAATATTAAACACCCAATCGCTCAGAAATGTATCAGAATCACATTCTACATGCATTAGAAACTATTTTGGACGGAAAAAGTCGCAAAAAATCACTTTTTCATAGTTACGCCGCTAGGCCGCTAGGCCGCCAACTTCACGTTTTCAGCGGCCTAGCGGCCTAGAATTTTATACCCCCAATCGCCCAGAAATGCATCAGAATCACGTTCTATAAGCATTAGAAACTATTTTGTATGGAAAAAGTCGCAAAAAATCACTTTAACTTAGGTACGAAATTTCGCCGAAAACTTAGTTTTTTCACCGACCCAAAATATTAAACACCTAATCGCTCAGAAATGTATCAGAATCACATTCTACATGCATTAGAAACTATTTTGGACGGAAAAAGTCGCAAAAAATCACTTTTTTATAGTTACGCCGCTAGGCCGCTAGGCCGCCAACTTCACGTTTTCAGCGGCCTAGCGGCCTAGAATTGTATACCCCCAATCGCCCAGAAATGCATCAGAATCACGTTCTATAAGCATTAGAAACTATTTTGGATGGAAAAAGTCGCAAAAAATCACTTTAACGTAGGTACGAAATTTCGCCGAAAACTTAGTTTTTTCACCGACCCAAAATATTAAACACCCAATCGCTCAGAAATGTATCAGAATCACATTCTACGTGCATTAGAAACTATTTTGGACGGAAAAAGTCGCAAAAAATCACTTTTTCATAGTTACGCCGCTAGGCCGCTAGGCCGCCAACTTCACGTTTTCAGCGGCCTAGCGGCCTAGAATTTTATACCCCCAATCGCCCAGAAATGCATCAGAATCACGTTCTATAAGCATTAGAAACTATTTTGGATGGAAAAAGTCGCAAAAAATCACTTTAACGTAGGTACGAAATTTCGCCGAAAACTTAGTTTTTTCACCGACCCAAAATATTAAACACCCAATCGCTCAGAAATGTATCAGAATCACATTCTACGTGCATTAGAAACTATTTTGGACGGAAAAAGTCGCAAAAAATCACTTTTTCATAGTTACGCCGCTAGGCCGCCAACTTCACGTTTTCAGCGGCCTAGCGGCCTAGAATTTTATACCCACAATCGCCCAGAAATGCATCAGAATCACGTTCTATAAGCATTAGAAACTATTTTGGATGGAAAAAGTCGCAAAAAATCACTTTAACGTAGGTACGAAATTTCGCCGAAAACTTAGTTTTTTCACCGACCCAAAATATTAAACACCCAATCGCTCAGAAATGTATCAGAATCACAGAAATTTCGTACCTACGTTAAAGTGATTTTTTTGCGACTTTTCCATCCAAAATAGTTTCTAATGCTTATAGAACGTAATTCTGATGCATTTCTGGGCGATTGGTGGTATAAAATTCTAGGCCGCTAGGCCGTCAGGCCGCCAACTTCACGCCGCTAGGCCGCCAACTTCACGCCGCCAGGCCGCTAGGCCGCCAGGCCGCCAACTTCACGCCGCCAGGCCGCTAGGCCGCAAGGCCGCCAACTTCACGCCGCCAGGCCGCCAACTTCACAAACATAATAACTGAATATAAGTTACATCTATCCTCCACAAAATATTACTCGCCTGTCATTTATTTATTAATTATGCGAAGATTTTATATTAATTGCCGAAATCTATTTCAACAGGCGGCCATTTTGTTGTTTTGTAACGAGGCATTTCATTAGTCATTCATGGTTCCCGTTTTACAATCATCTGACGTTCACACGGCGGGGTAAGCCGGAAACAATTTACCGCCGGAAAGCTGTCTATTAATAAACATTATAAACATTGAAGCGTGCAAATTGATAACCTTTTCAGAAAGGCAAAAATAAACGTACTGTACAGATATAGTCGATTTAAAGTTAAATGAGAACCGTTGTAAACATTTACACTTTTCCGGGGTAGATCAGGTTATTTACCGGTTGAAATGACTTGATATATTGTAATACATAAACAGAACACTATCGTAATGCGCCGTAGCTGAAAGGTAAAGGCTATGCTTTTTTTTATTCGTAGCGGCCATGAGTTCCAAACTGCCAAAATGCTTTTTTTATTAACATACATGTATTTAGTATTCGAAATTGCAATTTCTTTCCGACTTTCAAAAATTACCCTTCAAATTGTGAAAATCAAAATTAATACCTTGTTTCATATACACAATAATGTGTACTATACAATATACATGCAGTATGCAGTAGAGAAGGAGACTGTTTACTGTTATTAATCAATTCTTGCGACGAGGAGAAAGACACGGCGTGTGAATGCAATGATGCGTGTTGAATTTACATGTTTGAATTGTTTTGAAACGATATAATAAAATAATGAAGAAATAAACAATACAAAATAAAAGGATTTAAAATAATCAAAAGAAAAAAACATACAAAATATATTTATAAAATGACATTAACTAGGTTCGAACCAATGGTTAAAATGATGTGTATCTCAAAATCATCAGCATTAACCTTTACGCTATTCAGGCAATCGTAATTATGTTTTCTCTATCTTATCTATAACGGTAACCGGGTTTACCTGTTACACCTATATATAGAAATGAGACTAATCCCTCATTAGCATGCAAATTTAAATCGACTTATAGCACAAAAAAGCACGAAATTCATGATTTTTAATTTTCGGTGTTAACAAACAAATATCTGTAACCCAGTTTTGATTGCACAAACTTGCCTCAATTAGTCTCAAGCCGGGAACAAGGGGGTATCGTCCAATCGAATCGATTGATACAAAGTCGCACACCGAGACAAAATGGCCGATAAATAAACCTGTCGGTACGGATTTTGATCTTTAACTCGCTACACAATCAGTAATTGACCAGTGATTGAATGTTTGTTGCAAGTTAGTATATTTTTGTGTCGGTTATTGTATGCGCCATAAATTATATGCAGGTGCTCGTCTTGTTTTGCAATTTAGCATGTATTCTTCTAGACTCCTTCGGTTGCACGGTCGTGTAAAACCGCTTCTTTTTTATGCGAGTAGATGTAATGTGAAGTCTGCTATAACTAAAATACTTCATTTGGAAAATATTTTTTTTGGTCAGTTGAGAGGGTATATAATTGTCGTCAACTGGATATATATATCAGTACTGTGCGTCGTTTCTTCATTTGAACAGAACCAATATCCTGCGAACTTTGACAAATTTTCATTTCAAGGGAGTTCTACCCCTTGTCTATATAAATATGAAATAATTTTTATATTTTTTTTTAAAGACTTTTTTTCTTGTAAGGATATTTATTCTTGATAGTTATTCGCAACTTTCCTTTATATGACTTAATTGTATCACTTGAACGATTTAATTCAAAATTGTGTGAAAATGTCTCTGTGATTAGTTTTGTTTACACATTCTTTATTTTGGAATTGCGCGCAGATGTTTTCTACCAAAACAGCTGACAACAATGGTTGAGACTCTTATGTTGAGACGTTGTATGTAGCGATGGTTGCAATGTTAGAGCAATTCATGATAAATTATGCAAAATTATTACCTACTCAATTCGGTTTTAATCAACAAATAGAAACGGCTATGTCTGAATCAAACGACGATGCATATTCTGATATTGTTGAAACCTTAGATAGATTGGAAGTCACAAGAATTAAGCGCTTGCCAGACACAAATTGTTAGAAGAAATCAGTCATAGATAAAGATGTTTATGACATTATGAATATGGTATGTGTGTTTTCATGCGGTAGCTTGTTGTTCTTATTCATTAGATATCAAGAGTATGAATGTTTGTCAGATATCATTAAACCTTTACATTCTTTAAACACTGGTGTAAGTTTATATTTGTACTGACTTTATAAATGGTCATAGAGACCGTTCAGAGGGAATTTTGAAACGAATAAGGGACTTCACATTAATGTGATTTTATAATATAATCATGTAAATGCTTTATTATTAACGTACAGTTTACCTTGGTACATAGAATATGCTTTTCAAAACTATCCATTTGTAAAGAAAACACATTTGCTCCCAGCCTGACGTAGATATAACGTCTTTAATGATAAACAAGGGTATTTAGCACAACGTTTTTGTAAGTGTCGCTGGCGCAGTGGGTAGAACGTACCTATTCACAATGAGCCAACAGGCATGAGTTCAATTCCAGATTGCATCATACTTTTGTACAGGCATATTATAAAAAATATTTTTGAAAAGTATATCTAAACATTGTAGTAAAACTCAGGCATCAACACATAATGCAAATATATGCAAGACATTTATGCGATATATAGGACTTTTTGTTTCCCGCAGATACATGCGCTCTTGTCGAAAGTGCTCATTAAGAACTGATAACGAACCGGCCCACTTGTTATTATACTGTAGTTCAAATGTAAACATTCAGAAACGGCTTTGGGATACTATGCTTAATTTGAATGGTGCGAATAACTTCATAACATTTATACGTCAACCACCCATTGATCAGTGTAGAACTATGTTCAGTCTTGCTACATTAACAGATGATTGTTCATTTGTGTACATGCATTTCACAACACAGGTCGTTAAGCTCTTAAGCAAGTAAGACTTTTCATTCTGGTCACTTTGAGGTATAATGCTGTTTCATGTGCGTAAATATGTTTATTATCTGACATATGTGCATGTATTAAACTGTATGCTATGTTAGTATTATTAACTGTATATGTTTGTATGTCTGCTTAGTTACACATTCATGCTACTACTAATTATATATTTATTTTATCAGACATGGCAAAGTATATGTAAATAGTCACACTACGTATAATGTCTTTGTTCTAAATCTGTTCTCTGTATCTTGTATTTCGTTTTCGATAAGGTCAGTTTATAACAGATGTTAGACACATGACTACATTTTCTTTGCTATACATGTATATTGTATATTCATGTAATTGTTTATTCTTTGTCTTGTTATGCATTTACTATTGTAAATATGTTATACTCTCCAAAAATGGAGGAAAATAAAGATATAATGACTGTACATGTATATCTTATTGTTTCTGTTGATTTTTCATTGATTTTTTAAATCTTTTTTTGTTTTATTTAAAGACGCAACTTCCGATCAGACTATCGGATGCAAATTAACTCTCTCTCTCTACATTGAGAAAACATCTGCAAATGTTACCTTAACCACTCTATTTTATTTTCTTCAAGGTACATGATAATGTGGAAAAAACTTCATGTCAGTGAAAATTATGGCCATTTTAGGGAAAAAATAAAGAGTACATTTTACCCCAAAATAATACAATTAATTTTTTCCGGTATAAAGTGTCTTCATGCTTGACTTTGCCAATGTCCGAAAACTATACAGCAATATGTAATTAATTGTGTACTGTACTTTGGTTGATTATCTTTTTCTTTTAAGATATTTCCTGTTACATAATATCAAGCTTTTTGACTTAAAAAAACTCAGAAGTTATGGTGATATAATTTGTATAAAACATTTTGATCCAGAAAAACTACACACAAGAAGAACATGCATAAAAAGACTGTTGTTGACTGGAATCGAACTCGGACCTAATTTAATACGACAGCTAATGAACTAATGCGCTCTATCTTTTGCGTCAGCATTACCGACATTTATTGAGCAGGTTAAATTTATCTTATCAATATGCTTTAGTCAGATTTGTTCCGAATATCCACATCCCCTATTTTACTCATGGCTCAAAACTCATGAGTAAATTGTAAACAAATACAGAGTATTGCTCATGTAGCTTTCATACACGAGTTAGGATATTGTCATGCGACCCGTCATGGAAGTAAACTTCGAGAAGCCGGCTAATTGAACCCAAAAAACACACTCAAATTCTTCGCTAAAAGAGCTTTCCGAGATGCGTTTTTTACGACTGTGTGTCTTTTTGTAAAATTTGACTAATTTTCGAGTGAAAAATCTTTAATAGCGAGTTTAAGATATCTTTAAAGGTAGTAAAAGTATACATTTTCTGTTAGCGTGTTGAGTTGCCTACACGTTGCACTATGTATGAGTTAAATATTTTGTACTGCATTGCAATTACATGAAAGTTTATAACACGCGTTTGGAAATTCGAATTGTCGAAGTTCTTTCCCTTCTGTATAATATACGGGTTACATGAAAAAAAAATTTGTTGCGTCCGTGTGATTATTCAGCTTTGACAATCTAATAAAATCGCATTATAGTAACATAGAATGCTTTTACATTTTTTATTATATTTGTTATATGAATAAGTCAAGCGAACATGATTATGATATAAATAATTTATTATATCATAATCATGTTCGCTTGACTTATTCATATAACAGGCTAATCGACGCTTGAATGCGGTTATTTGTTCGACCATTCGTGCAGAATTCACATTTCAGCGTATTATTGATGAGAGTTATTCGCAACACTCTTTTATATGACTTAATTGTATCACTTGAACGATTTAATTCAAAATTGTGTGAAAATGTCTCTGTGATTAGTTTTGTTTACTCATTCTTTATTTTGGAATTGCGCGCAGATGTTTTTTACCAAAACAGCTGACAACAATGGTTGAAAATCCTAGTATATGTTTATCATCGAAACGAAGAGTTGTATGTATCATAGCGATGGTTGCAATGTTAGAGCTATTCATGATAAATTATGCAACATTATTACTTACTCAGTTCGGTTTTAATCAAACTATAGGAACGGCTATGTCTCAATCAAACGACGACATATTTTCTGATATTGTTGGAACCTTAGATAGATCGGAAGACACAAGGATTAAGCGCTTGCCAGACAAAAAAAGTTCAAAGAAGTCGGTTATTGATAAAGATGTGTATGACATTATGCATATGGTATGTGTGTTTTCATGCAGTAGCTCGTTGTTCTTATTCATTAAATATCAAAAATATTTTTTTTTGTCAATTATCATTAAACTTTTTTAAACAATTCATAACACTGATATAAGTTTATATTTGTAATGACTTTACAAAGGGTCATAGAGAACACTTAGAGGGAATTCTGAAAACCGATTCGAAAATAAGTGACTTTACTTAATGTGATTTTATAATCTATATAAGTGCTGCAACATTGAATTGTTTACCTTGGTACGTAGAATATACTCTTTAAACTACATGTATTCATTTGTAACGAAAACACATTTGCTCCCAGCCTGATTGAGATATAACGTCTTTATTGACAAACAAGAGTATTTAAAGTAGCTTGACTAGCTGAGTTTTTTCATATCAAGTTTCGCCAATTTATAGATTTAAGTGTACATTTTGTATATTTACATAAAGCTACTGCGAAAAGTGATTAGAAACAAATATAACTAATTTGGTTGGTCGTCTACCATTAAATCATTTCTGTGACGTTGTCCAATATTTACAAAAGAACCACTCTCAATGGAAAACCGTCCGTTAATTTTTAGCTCGGCTGATTTCGAAGAAAAAGTCGAGCCATCGTTTGTGGCGTCTGCGTCTGTTCAAAAACTTCAATGTAGCTCATAACTCAAAAACTATGAGAGATAGCAACATGAAACTATTTTTTGTACTGAATGTTGTCGTCAGTAAAGTTCTTAAAAGTAATGGTTGATTAACATGTGTTTTTATTGATTTTAAAACGATTTTGATAGCGTGTACTGTGATGATCTTTGATATAAACTTTACAATTTATGAATGCGTGGTTAAGTTCAAGTTCAAAGTTTATTGGCAAATAGCAAAATACATTGCCTTTGGTCATTTACAACATAATATGGCAAAGACAAACATGTTAAAAAATATATCCGAGTCAATCTTAATCATCCATTTGTTCATATGATTAAGATAAATCTGATAAATCAAGGAACAGGTACAGAGTTAAGTAATTTTGAGCGACAGGACATAGCATGTTTAATAAATTTAGCAATATTTACTGTTTTCCTAACATTTTTGCTAGACATAAAAGAGATTAATTTGTTAATATTTGGCCATGATATTTGTCCCAAAAATTTAAGTCTTAAATCCTTGTATTGGCTACAACATAGTAGAAAGTGGTATTCATTTCCGATCGCACTTTGATTACATATTTTAGTCTATTATTTCTTTCTATTCTACT
This sequence comes from Lutraria lutraria, assembly GCA_964023205.1. Lineage (NCBI taxonomy): Eukaryota > Metazoa > Mollusca > Bivalvia > Venerida > Mactridae > Lutraria > Lutraria lutraria. The sequence goes on along the minus strand of OZ026843.1, from coordinate 16,528,265 downwards.
AAATTTTCCCGATTCAATTTCAAGTCTATGAGATCCTAGCCGTAAACGTGTCAAGTGTTTCCTTAAATCGTCGTTACTAATATTTACTAAATATTCTTCAAAAATATACTCTTTTTTAAATTTTCTGTATAGATCGAGTTTAGACATGTTACTAATTGAATTGTTCCAATTTTGAATATACTGATCATGTAATCTTTGCTTAATTTGTGGGAAATAATTAAAATTTTGAGAGTATTCTGTATGTAGATATCCAAAACCAAGATGATCAACAATAGAAGTAATCTTACGTACCCAATTTGAGTTACGAACATTAACCTGAAGATCATGATATACGTTATAAATAGTGGAGTTAACATTGCTCATAATTTTCAGCCAGAATTTTATTGCTCTTTCTTTACATAATACAGATATTGGTAGCCTACCTAATTCAGCTAAGACAACATTGTTTGGGGTCTGCTTTTTAACACCAAGAATATATTTACAAAAACGGATATGTAGATTGTCAATATCTTTAAAGTTATACACACCCCAAACTTCAGATCCGTATAAAAGGATAGGGAATACCATTGAATCAAAAAGAGACAATTTCGAATTAATATCTAGATGAACTGAATAAAAAATTGTTAATAAGTTATTATACGCCTTCAGAGCTTGGTCATGCAAAGTTTTTACAGCAGATGTGAATGTTCCATTTTTCGTAAAATTGACACCTAAATAAGTAAAATTATCTACCATTTCGATCTTTTGTCCATTTATAAAAAAATCAGGGTAAAAATTCTGTTTACGTTTTTCAAAAATACAAACTTTAGTGTTTTTTTTACATTAATTTCTAAACCCCATTTTTCTGAATATTGTGAAATGCTATCTATTTGTGATTGTAAACTACCTGGGTCAGTTGTAAACATGACAATATCGTCAGCAAATAAAATCAAAGATATAGATAAAAGCTCAAGATCCCTTGCAGTTAATAAGTTAATATCTACATTTTCAGTAATATCATTTATAAATAGAATAAACAATAAAGGTGATCATGGCTCTCCTTGTTTTAAACCAAGTGTAATATCAAAGAAATCTGACAATTCATCAGTACTTGGTAATTTTACACATGATTTAACAACATTATAAATACACTTAATCATATTAGACATTTTACAACTTATGCCAGAATTGACAAGTTTTAAGTATAAAGCATCTCTATTTACAGAGTCAAATGCTCGTTTGTAGTCAATAAAGATACACCATAGTTTTGAATTATTCGATAAAACGTTTTGTATAATAGAATGTAATATAAAAAAAGCATCACCAGTAGAACGCTCATTACGAAATCCAAATTGAGTTTCATTAAAAATACCGTTGCACTCACGCCAATTATTAAAACGGTTTCGTAAAATAAGTGAAACTATTTTACCTAATACATTACCAGTGTGATACCTCTATAGTTTTCAGGATTTGATTTGGAACCTTTTTTGAATATCGGTACAATAACACCTTCAGTCCAAGCTTCCGGATAAGTACAGTTATCAAAAATATGATTAAATATATTGCATAAAAATGGAGAAACACATTCCTTTGCATCAATAAATAAATCCGCTACATTATTCTCGTAGTCGCAACTTTTATGACGATTCATTGTCACAGTGAAATTGTTTTTTTAATTTCATCGGTCGAAATCGGTTTATCTAACTGATCAATAGTAATCGAGTGGTCGTACAAGATCTCAAACTCGTTATTATCAGCTAATTGTTCATTGTCGATGTTCGATATATTTTTGAAGTATTGAGTAAATTCATTTAATGAGATGTCATTTGACGAGTTTTCAGTTTTCCGATACTTGTTTATGTACTTCCAAAATTGGCGCGGTGAGTTTTTACTTAATTTTTTCAAATTGTATTTTTCTTTATTAAAGTAAATACTTTCAGCTAAGAATTAATTATACATGTTATACGTTGTTAATAGTGAAACTCTTATTGTACACCATTTAAATATCAATCATTGTTGGATGACTTCATTGAAGGTAAACGTAACTAGTTATATCAGCTTAAAGTTTTATTCGATAGTCACGGGTTCTCGGACGTTTGCTCGCATATTAAACTGTCTAAGCTGCATACTTTCACGGTCAATGCTTGTATCTATTTTTAGCTGTGGTGAGATACGACTACTTACGTTTGTTATACCGGTTTTCGAATGCTCATAAATTTAACGATGCGCTACATAATATCACACAGAAAAGAACATAATAAATTATATTTCATTACACCTAAGTTCATCGTCATAAACAACATACAAAAATATATACACACACAAGGTAAAGGAAATACATTTTAAACTATTTTGAGAGAGTTCATATAACAAACATCGCCCACAAAAAATATCACAACGAAGTTAAGTTATAATGCAGTCATGTTATACAATACACCCATACTTCATTGTAACATGGTTAAAATTAATTTACATTCATCTTGTTTCTTATAACAGATAAACTGTTGTTTAATATTGTTACAGAACATTTTAATACAAAATGGAATTCATCTTTTAAAATTGTCGAAAATATCTAAGTATACAGATTTTTTTCAAAAGCCAACTTAATTTCTCAGTAACCATTTAAGGATGCAGGTACATTCATATTTATACGCCATTGCTGAATATACATAATTCTCAGCATTAATTAATCTCAATTATAGTATTTTAGATACATTCATATTTGTTGATTCTGAATGGAAATAACCATATATCTCTTCAAAACCAGCATCTTCCACTAGTGTTCGTTCCTTTGACGACCAATTACTCAGTGGCATTTGGGTTCTAACCTACAGTGTAACTTGATTCTTAACGATATGATACAAAATGCAATTATCTCTTTTGTATCAGTTTAACTAACATTTAATAATAAGAATATGTCTTTGAATATACAACGGAAATCGACCACATTCAGCAAATAAAGATAATGTATTGGTTGTCGTTTTAACATTAAGCAACCATTTATTATTGATTGATCGCATTATCTTACTGAATGTCTTTACGTACGCTAATCTTTTTCTGAAAAATGGGGGAAGCACAAACGGCAATGAAAAGGCCAAAATCATCAAGTGGGTGTTTTAAGTAATCATTTTTCTGATTAGGTACAAAGAAAAAATAGAAGCAAAGAAGAAATAAGTTAAGGAAAAGAGAGACATGAGAAGAGCAAAAAATACACTTGAATTAATTGATAAATGTGCGTATACCTTACCTGTCCTGTATCTGAGTGAGCGCTGACAAAGGAGCCAAAACATTTATAATTTTTGAAAACTAAATGTTTTCATGGCGTAGAGTTTTCATAGTATATAATAATTTGTTGTTCAACTGTGTGTATATTTGAACAGATGAGTTCATTTTACATTGATATGTGTGATACTTTGTTATTAGAATTATCTTATAAATTTATGACAGTTTGCATATTCCAATTACCTAAAATTAAGTAAAGTTTAGTCCAGTTTGTATCAATGCTTGGACATTTTCTGTTAATTCATCTACTTAAGTTTTGCCAGAATGACTGAGTAATGTCACAATTATAAAACAAAATTAATGAATTAATGTTTGTGGCTGAGAGTTACAAAATGTACATATGTCGTTATTGCTTAAACCCATTATATCTAAGAGGCAGTTGGTTCCTAAAATTCTATTATTGATATTGTACTGAATCCATTTAAAATTTGGAATCTTTAAATATCTTAGATATTAAATTACGTTTTTCGCCAATCTATGAAATTTGCATTAATTTCTCTCTCCCATTTTCTCATTGCAATTGGAACTTTGTCTTTTCTTTAGAATGTCATAGAATGGTCTACACCCTCTATCTGTTGATGTTATTTTTTTAAAAGAATCACTGGTTGATTTGGATTGGGTTCACTCATCCCTTTGTGTACTATTTGTAACAAATCCAAATATGTGCGAAATAAATGTATCATATTAGATTGTTGTAAAACATTTGTCAGTACAGAATATTTTCGGAATTCCTCGCACGAGTAGAAGGAGCCATTGTTTTTCATATAAAGAAATATACCTTTGCAATGAGTTTTTGTCAAAGAAAGGTTTACCGGTAATAGATAACACTACACCAAACTGGCAAGGACAAAATTCATACCATGATGTAACAGTGTAAAATTCACATAGACTCACATAGCTAGTCCAAACATTCTGACAAAATTCATTCTGAATATTAGTTATCTTATGTCTAACATAATCAGCACCATATTTGAAAAACGGACAGATACTGTTGACTAAATGAAAATAATTGCCTTGTTTTTTAAAACAATGCCTCAAGCAAGTGATTTATAAAAAAACTTGATTAAAATGTTCAATACTCTAGGCCCTCAAACCACCATATGCATTTTTGGTACTGCTCAGTTATATTCACTGCATTATATCTTACACCCCCCCATAAAACGAACAGGTATAAAGCCGGTTTGATCCTCACTTATAATATTATAAAGGACGGATTTTTATACGATTAGCTTTTGAGGTAGATGCAATCTGTATGAAACATTTTATAGCATACCCAACTTTCGCGGACATGCTGATTTAGAAAATCGATAAAAAAATTACATTAAACAAAGAAGGGGATTTTCACTATAATCGTCATAACTTTTATTCTATTTAAAATACGAAATTTGTACTCATCACAAAAGTTTAATTAATATTTTATCTTTCTAATGGTGTATTTTTTATTATTTTAAATTAATGCTTTCTTCGACCCTTTTGCGTTTGAAAAAGACACCTATCGATTCCCTCTATATTCATTGTAAAACGCGTAAAATTGGTAGATTTTTCAATGAAAATTTGATGTTTTCAGCATCATAACGTTTTTTGGGGAAATGTGATCAAATTTGTACTCATTGCATTCGTTTTGAAAATTTAATTTCATTCACCATGTAAAATATGAAAACAATCAAATAATATCTTCTTCGACCCTTTTGATGATTTTTAAAACTACCCCTTAGATTTTTTTAAGTTCAATTCGTCAATCGTTCGGCAAATCTCGGACATTTACGTACGTTCACGGAAACAACGTGCATTTGGCGATGATCATATCTGCTGATTAGGTACCCATATATATACAGCCACAGCATGATGTATTATACAGGGTTATAAAAATTAGACGCGTTGAATAAAGTATTAGGATAATTGAGGTTGAAGACTAAAACATATTACAACATGGATGAAAATATTAGAATCTGTGAAGTATTTTACTTTACTTCCGTATAAAAAAGCAAAATCGATATTTATAACCCAATTTGTTGATATTATAAAAAATAAATAAAAAATAAAAAGATGGTTTTCATTATTGTTAAAGCCCCATTAGCTTTTTGGATGTTAAAATTGAAGTAGGTCTTATTTTACCTAGATAAATGTGAAACTGAATTTTACTTGCAATACAAACGTTCCAATTTTTTTTTATCACAAAGTACATATAGAAATACAGCACAGTATTTTTTAATCATGTTGCAAAAAAAATAAGAAAAAACATCTGAAAACTATTTTATGAGATATGCCTAGTGGAAGGTATTATGTAAATATTGTTACAGATCAAGTAATATATATTTCTTATATTTTACTATCATTTCATCTATTGTTCTAATGGGCCTTAAATAGACGATGATATTTCATTAAATGAAATTTATTATTAATACATTTTTGATAATATAATTATATGCTAAATATATCATTTTGGCATACGTCCACATGTCACTTATAAAAACATGTCATAAAATAATACAGATTAACTACTTTGTATATATTTTTTTTCAATGATGTATAAACAAAGGACGGATAATAAATTCATATTTTTTAGATCCCTTTATATGGTTGCTAACTTTACCTGATTATTGATTTTTATACGCATCTCACATTATTTACAAAAAATTGGGCACGTCGAGTTATATTTGTTGGATATCATTTCAATTAAGACGGATGGAAATTGCCATAAAATTGCAGAAATTGAGGGCCCGTATTCACAAACCAACTAAGATGAAAAATCACCGAAATTGTCTTAGTTTTCACCAAGTTTAGCTAACATTGTAAGGTTTGTCTTAACTTTTGTCTATGAGTGAAAAAAATCTTAGAAAAATTCTTAGATCGACGATTTTTATCTTAAAAGTTTAGTCAAGGTACGAGGTGTCTCAACTTTAAGAAGTTTTCTTAGATAAAAAATAAAACGAAAATGGATGCTACGTCGAACTCATTATTTGTCCATATATATGAAGAATAAAGTTAATTTCTTGGATTATGAACTTTTAAACACTTTTCTGTCGTTATTTTGACTTGATCTTGGGCGGAGCAGTTGTCAAAATAATGTGTCAATTTCACTTACAAATATTGTGAAAAGATACATTAAATTTTGCCATCACAAGATAAGCAAAGATCCAGCAGAATGTAGACCTTTGGTGCTTAACTTGAAATTCATTGCCAATGATCCAAGATGCTTTTCACTAGACTTTATGATAGAACAATTAACAAGTACGTGTTATGTGACTATTTGCGCATATGTGGGATATTGTACGATTTTCGGATAGACATTGGTTCAAGTTAATTGTCATACAAGGACAGTGCAATGTGAACTAAAATATCATTAAACCATATACCATTTAATATATTTCGTTATTTATGTCGTTTTTACTTCTTCATTAATAATTCAGCATCAGTTTCTGAGTTTATCGACTACGAAGACTTGCTATGAATTGAAATGATGTACTTTGTATTCACAGATTCTTTTGAAGACTCCATGAAACAATTTTGGTGACACTAGTAAAGACAGATACCAGTGCCTAATGTGATTTTGATGTGATAAACATTTAGATAGATAAACATTGCTTTCCATGAATTTGGGTGCAAATATATTCAGCCACTGTTTTGCTGTATTAATGTTTGATATGAACATGAAATCCAAAGACAACAGTATAATCTTAAATCTTTATTACCTTGTTTAATGCACATATTGTGATAAAGTTTGTTCCAGTTGAAAGCACATGCATGCAAGTATTTCATTGTGACTTTAGTATATCATCAATTTCAATTTATTTATTATTTTGTACAGTTTGTTGAATAGAGTATGATACAGGTATAAGCAATTTTGAAACTACCAGTAAACATGAAATTGTCTCCTTGACAATATGAATTGAGTGAAGCAAATGATATCAGTAAACTTTATAAAATGCGTTTGTATGAATTTGAAATTAATGCTGCACAACTGAAAGATGTTTTTGTTATCAACCATCAATGTTCAGTTATGGATGAAATATTCTACAGCTATACTGAACCTCTGTTGTTATAAAATCTCCCAACTGTAAGTAATCATATGACAAGCAGAAATATATCAGACAGTAAACAAAATACATACATATTTACATATTTCATAGTAAGAATCTAATAATTAAAAACATGAGTGATCAATGATACTTGGGTTCTGATGCCCTAATGGTACATATTTTTATTTTTGATAGTACTGTTGTTGGAACTTTACCGAATTACTGCGTACTTCATAAAATTACATAATATCAAAGATATTCATTTGAATTGATATATCAGTGACACTGTTAGTAAGGAACCTGTTTGTATTCTTGCAAACATGACCAACAATTATATTTGTGTCATCTGTGGCTGAAAAAATACAAATTGTATCCGTTAAATTGAGAAAGTGTATAACAGGTTAAACTAATCGCCAATCGTAAGTTATGACGTATGGGAATTCCGTGAAAAAAACCCTAACAACGGTAATTTTTCAAAACTAAGATTTCTGTTCAAACTAAGAATAATTCCGTCTTAGTTTACGCTTAGAATAAATCTAAGATGGAGACTAAGACATTTCTTATGTCTTAGTCAAAATTTAAGATAAAGAAAATTCTCAACTCGGAAAACTAAGAACGTTTGTTAATACGGGCCCAGGGCCCGTATTCACAAACCAACTAAGATGAAAAATCATCTAAGAATACCAAAATTATCTTAGTTTTCACCAAGTTTTGCTAACATTGTAAGATTTGTCTTAACTTTTGTCTAAGAGTGAAAAAAATCTTAGAACAATTCTTAGATCGACGATTTTTATCTTAAAAGTTTAGTCAAGGTACGAGGTGTCTTAACTTTAAGAAATTTTCTTAGATAAAAAATAAAACGAAAATGGATGCTACGTCGAACTCATTATTTGTCCATATCTATGAAGAATAAAGTTAATTTCTTGGATTATGAACTTTTAAACACTTTTCTATCGTTATTTTGACTTGATCTTGGGCAGAGCAGTTGTCAAATAACGTGTCAATTTCACTTACAAATATTGTGAAAAGATACATTAAATTTTGCCATCACAAGATAAGCAAAGATCCAGCAGAATGTAGACCTTTGGTGCTTAACTTGAAATTCATTGCCAGTGATCAAAGATGCTTTTCACCGGACTTTATGATAGAACAATTAACAAGTACGTGTCATGTGACTATTTGCGCATATGCGGGATATTGTACGATTTTCGGATAGACATTGGTTCAAGTTAATTGTCATACAAGGACAGTGAAATGTGAACTGTAATATCATTAAACCATATACCATTTAATATAATTCGTTATTTATGTCGTTTTTTGCTTCTTCGTGAATAATTCAGCATCAGTTTCTGAGTTTATCAACTATGAAGACTTGCTATGAATTGAAATGATGTACTTTGTATTCACAGATTCTTTTGAGGACTCCATGAAACAATTTTGGTGACATTAGTAAAGACAGATACCAGTGCCTAATGTGATTTTGATGTGATAAACATTTAGATAGATAAACATTGCTTTCCATGAATTTGGGTGCAAATAAATTCAGCCACTGTTTTGCTCTATTAATGTTTGATATGAACATGAAATCCAAAGACAACAGTATAATCTTAAATCTTTATTACCTTGTTTACATATTCTTGTTAATGCACATTTTGTGATAAAGTTTGTTCCAACTGAAAGCACATTGTGACTTTAGTATATCATCAATTATAATTAAATTTATTATTTTGTGCAGTTTGTTGAATAGAGTATGATACAGGTATAAGCAATTTTGAAACTACCAGTAAACATGCAATTGTATCCTTGACAATATGAATTAAGTGAAGCAAATGATATCAGTAAACTTTATAAAATGCGTTTGTATGAATTTGAAGTTAATGCTGCACAACTGAAAGATGTTTTTGTTATTAACCATCAATGTTCAGTTATGGATGAAATATTCTACAGCTATACTGAGCCTCTGTTGTTATAAAATCTCCCAACTGTGAGTAATGATATGACAAGCAGAAATATATCAGACAGTAAACAAAATACATACATGTATACATATTTCATAGTAAGAATCAATTAAAAACATGAGTGATCAATGATACTTGGGTTCTGATGCCCTAATGGTACATATTTTTATTTTTGATACTACTGTAGTTGGAACTTTACTGAATTACTGCATACTTCATAAAATTACAAAATATCAAAGACATTAATTTGAATTGATATATCAGTGACACTGTTCGTAAGGAACCTGTTTGTATTCTTGCAAACATGACCAACAATTATATTTGTGTCTTCTGTGGCTGAAAAAAATACCAATCGTATCCGTAAAATTGAGAAAGAGTGTAACAGGTTAAACTAATCGCCAATCGTAAGTTATGACGTATGGGAATTCCGAGGAAAATAACCCTGACAACGGTAAATTTTTCAAAACTAAGATTTCTTTTCAAACTAAGAATAATTCCGTCTTAGTTTACGCTTAGAATAAATCTAAGATGAAGACTAAGAAATGTCTTATGTCTTAGTCAAAATTTAAGATAAAGAAAATTCTCAACTCGGAAAACTAAGAACGTTTGTGAATACGGGCCCAGGTCTATAATTCAATCGTATTTTTTCTATTTTGTGATGGAAATAGATATCTGCAACATTTATTGAAGGTTGTAATGGATTTGGAAGTAATTTCATTTATAATTATTGACCTACAAGACGTGTGACATAGTGCAAAATTTCTGGTTACTCGATCGACCCTAATTAATTTTATCCCGCGACCCTAGACATTTTCATGATTTTATCCGTTGAATGGAAAATCCTCTTTCTCCTGTTTACTTTCCCATATGCTTCCAAAGCCAAATAAAGTCCATACCTACTAACCGACTTTTAATAAGAAAAGAAAAACATTTTTCACGCCTAAGTGTAATCATGATGATTTAATGTTAAATGTTTCAGTAGTGAAAATAAATGTATTGTAAGCTAATGTGTTAAGTTTATATGCAGAATAGAATCAAATTACTATTTGACTGTGCAAACAATAACACAATTATTACTAGGATTCTTGAATTTTGTCTTTTCATGATATTCGCATTTGCAAAATTGATTTACTGGTGAAACAAATTTAATCAATGTCAATATCATACGTTTCTGTCCATTTTAACGACGTACATGTCAGAGATCCAAAAGTAATGTATACAGTGAAATATCGATTTTTGGATCAATTAAGATAACATATTTTATCTGTTACGCGTGACTGACTTTATTACTTTATGACCCCTAATAAAGTCAGCATAACGCAAGCAAGGAGGGTAACAATAGGTAGACTGTATATAAACCCCTGAATTGTAGTTGTTTCCCTTGAAAATTGATCAGCTACTCGATAAGGCCATGTCCGCGAAAGTTGGACATGGAGAAATTGGCCTCCATCGTTTTAAGATGATTTAAGAATAATTTATCTTTATTTCCTTTAGGTATACATGTAATAACACACTGTTTTAGTAAAATCGACAGCTCTCCAGTAAAAAGCAACATTGATTTTATAATATTATTCTGCTGAAGTGAAAACAATAAACTTGTAAACTTGTAAATAGAGTTAATAATTTCTAGGGTAATCATTGTCTATCATAGAAACCTTTAAAATCATGAAGGTTCCCACAAATCTGTCCATTTCATTTTGAGATAATAATTTATGACATACTTAAGTCCGAATTTAGAGGGGGTAGAGTTACGTAAACAGGAATACATCATATTGAGTTATTCGAACCTTGATAAAAAGCTATTCTGGAATTGTGTTTTAGAAACAAATCAAGTTTGACGCGGCATACAAGAATCCTTGTTGGTTTGGAAACGAGACAAATGGACCAATAGCAGACGGACGACTTCACTGTTTGCCATATTTTTACCTGATAGGTAAGTAATTATAGCCAACAGTAACTCTTAATAGTCATTCAACAACTCACTACAGAAATATTTTAAACAATATATATTTCTGCATTTTCAAGACCACAGTAAATAAAAATACATGTACATAAGTATATTGTAGATGTGTCCACATGCCATAGTCGTTGCTTTCAAAAGAAGTGTTTGCTATTATGAAAAAAGATTATCGCTAAATAATATTATTCGTCATATGGTGTGTTTCATTCTCTTACCATAGGTATAAAGAAAAGCGGTACAAGCGATTTATTCAATCGAATAGCTCTGCATCCAGAATTCGTTTATCCAGGTTTGAAGGAATTTCAATGGTTTCCGCGAAGAAGATGGGGAATAAAAAGAGTGCAAAGTAAACATTTATTTCTTCAGGAAGAAGGAATTAGGATCAAAGTACTGATTTTTTCCATACATCTGGTTGTAGGAATAATGAAATCAAATTCTGATTTTTTCCATACATCTGGTTGTAGGAATAATGAAATCAAAGTACTGATTTTTTCCATACATCTGGTTGTAGGAATAATGAAATCAAAGTACTGATTTTTCCATACATCTGGTTGTAGGAATAATGAAATCAAAGTACTGAAAGTACTGTCGGAACTTGATTTTTTCCTTACGAGCAAAAAAGAGAAATGTGTACCCACATCGTTCGCGCCCATGCAAATATTTTTAACATTTACACTTACGGATCGATTTTACATTCATATTGTAATGCAGATCACATGAATGTATGTGAAGGACATACACTAGCGCTTTACTAATCCCTTTTTCTAAAGTTTTAAAAATGAAATGAAACAAATTGCTTTTAAACCTCTTTATTGTACACACACTAGTGAACAACACATCAGTAACAGTAAATACCAACATCTATTCTTCTGATTTTAACACAACAGAACATCGGCGCATTGAACAAAATCAGGGTCACTCAAATAGACCCTGACATAATATGGCCTATAGTTAACCTGATGTTGCACGAGATTCGACGTGATCATGTAAGTCTAAATAATCATGCATAAAAGGACTCTTTTAACTACCATTTTTAAAAGCACATAACCAGTAATTAACGTTCGAATTATTATTCGCAAGCTGCAGTTTAAACATTCGACCTCCGCAGTTTACCCGACACGAACTCATTCTATAAATAGCGACTGCGTCATCAAGCTTACACTAGTTGATGTGAAAATCACGGAAATACGATTAGATGAGAATTCGCCCTGTACCATCAAGATAATGTTAAAAAGGCACAAAACATATACATCGATAGTAGATTGTTGCAAATGCATGCATACGTGCGTAGAAATGTTTTTGAACCATCGAACGAAAACCGAAAGTAGGAACTACTTTTACGGAAACATGATATGCAAAACAGCCACTTAGGCGCGATATTTTATTGGACAGTGTATACGCGGTTTTAATTCAACGCATTTAAATATCTCGTGTATTTACCGACAAGCACTTATTTTATATACATGACTCTTTCCATTATTTGAAATATATTTAGATCCGACACACTTAATTGAGGAAATATTCCAGATACATCTATATAATCACACCATTTAGTTGCGTACTATTTCCTTTATGCGGCATTCTTTTCACCAAGCTGTTTTGGAGTCCAGCGACATTAGCTTGCTCACCGATTACAAAGGGACTTGATTTTGACAAAATGGCATAAACGTTGATAAAAAAACACGAGACTGTAACCTGCTTATATGTGTGTAAACTTTATGCAGACTGCAGTCGCTAACTGTTGAACAATTGAAAACTTCTCGTTTATTTTCAAAGTATTTCTACTCTACAGCAAACGGTACGCGGAGAGACAATAAAATCGAGTACCGTTGTAAACCATATAGATCCCAAGTAGAGTTTGTTAGATTAGATTAACTGCAATGTTTCGCGTACGCAATACAAGCCGCTGTACGGTAGTATCCCGTTTTCCGATGATGGCGGATAGCGAGTTTAATTCAGAATTTAATGATAACACCCGTTGTGGACATATGCATTGATATATTTATATACAATGGACATCAATTGAAGCAGATAATTCCGACACTATTTTGGTCCTTGCGCATTTGAACTCGGAAGATAGATTTACCCAAATCTAAAGTGTCTCGATATTCATCTGTAGAGTACACTTATTTTGGCTACTTTCGATCTAATTTTTATGCGGTGAAGTATAGCTGTTATTTGGTCGATGAACACTTGTTTCAATACGATGACCTTCCAAATATAACCCTGAACCAAATGCTGGTCGCCTGACAAAGGAGTTTATGAGACAATTATCGCTACAAGCATTGTCATATACTGATGTATCTAAGCTTCCGGGATAAACTGAAACTAAATTGATGGAGCTTCCAAAATCACTAAAAGCCTTAATATTTTCTTCTGAAGAACGCATTCTGTTTAATTTTATAATGTATGCATCTTTTACAAAGATACTAGGATCATTGGTAAACAGGCATTTCAGGGACTGTGAAACTGAGGTCCATTGACCAGTGCGGCTAATTTGTTATGTACTTTTGTTTCTTAAGAGACATACTCACAATTTCTGTCTTTTTGTACGTTAATCGCGTTGTAATATTTTTTGTTCTAAACTACACGTATGTCTGATAATGTCATGTATTTATTTTTCAGCTTCACTGACAAAATCATGTACGGACGTTAGATCTGCAGCGTGCTACATAATGATGTTTGACAGAGCAGCACTCAAGATAAGTAAACATCATGATGGTTCATCAGTCAATTCATTAATTACAGGTGATACTTTATCAATATTTCACTGATCCGGTGATATTCCATCCGTTATTGCAAGTAGTTGATTATTTTTTTAGCATGGGGTTCTCCAGCTGGTAGAAATGTTTTACCTTTGCATCATTTTCCTATTTTGAGGGCAATTTTTTAAGTGTATCTAATACCGTTCATCCAGTTCACATGGTTTAAGAGGATAAGATGGAAGGCTTGTAAAGAACAATTTTTTACCGAAACAGAATGCAGAAAGACTGGTTAGATACTACAACATAGTGGCTCTCATACCCATATTATTTCTATAATTATCATTGATTTAATAATTAATTAGGGAGACATACATTTGTATACCAGTCTGGTGTTTAGCTAACCAGAGCACGAATGTGCTCAATGTGAGCTTTTGTGATCGCCCTGCGTCCATCGTGCGTCGTTCGTCGTGAAGTGGCGTCCATGTTTACTTAAAACAACATCTCCTCCTACACCACTATGCCGATTGCAACCAAACTTTGCTGGAATGATCCTTGGGTGGTCCCCTTTCAAAGTTGTTCAAACAATTAAATTTCATTAAAAACTCTGGTTGCTATGGCAACAAATAGAAAAAACTTAAACAAATTCTTGTCCGAAACCACAGGGCCTAGAGCTTTGATATTTGGTGTGTACCATAGTCTAGTGGACCTCTACCAAGTTTGTTCAAATTATTGCCCTAGGGTCAAAATTGGCCCCAACCTGGGGCTCACTTGATTTATATAGATAAATAGGAAAATTTAAAAAAAATCTTCTTCAAAACCGCACGGCTCAGAGCTTAGATAGTTTGTATGTGGCATTGTCTAGTGGACCTCTAACAAGTTTGTTCAAATTATGGCCCCGGTGTCAAAATTGGCCCGGCCCTGGGGTTTATTCTATTTTATATAGGAAAATTTGAAAAATCTTCTTCTCCGAAACCACAAGGCCTAGAGCTAAGATATTTGGCGTATAGAATTGTCTAGTGGACCTCTACCAAGTTTTATCATATTTATTGCACTAGGGTCAAAATTGGCCCGGCACCGGGGGTCAATTGATTTATATAGACTTACATAGGAAAATTTAAAAAATCTTCTTCGGCCTAGAGCTTAGATATTTTGTATGTGGCCTTGTCTAGTGGACCTCTACCAAGTTTGTTCAAATTATGGCCCCGGGGTCAAAATTGGCCCTGCCCTGGGGTTTCTTCTACGAAACCACAAGGCCTAGAGCTAAGATATTTGGCATCTAGCTTTGTCTAATGGACCTCTTTTAAAGCTGTTCATATAATGGCCATGGGATAAAAAAGGGCCCAGATGGGTCACTTGATCTTACATGGACTCGTATAGAAAACTTTTGGAAGTCTAATTAAAACATGACATTCCAAATTAGAATTGCATCAGATAATTAACCTATAATTTCATTGGTCAAAAGACTTGTGGTTCCGAAAACTTCATTGGGTATTCATGATAACGCCCACTGCTGTCAGTAACATTTTTAGATTCCATATAACTAATTGTCTTGTGTGTGTGAGAGAGAAAATAAAAACATTTGAAATTGATTAAAAGTAAACTATACGATCATGAATGATTTTTCTTTATGTCACCAATCGCTATGTGACAATACTTTGTATAAGTAAAATAGTTTTCAAAACATGGGATAAACAGAAACAAGAATGTGTCTTGAACGCTGATCGCAACTTAATTTTTTATTCGTTTCAGCCGATGGCACACCGGCTAATTTGCACATTCACACAAATTGGGCATTGTTACCAGGAAATGAAGGTTTAATGGAGCCAAAATTCACAAACTTTCATCATATTCATCATTTGACGCCAAATTCAAAAATTGTCATCATTATTCGCGATCCAGTTATAAGGTAAATGTTTTATTATATAAATAATAACACAGTTATAAAGCCATGTATTAAATTAGACCTCAGTCTGTTTCTAATGTCTCCTCTAGATTTTGTTTTTGATGCTTTCATCTGGTTATTTTTATAACTGCAAAAAAATATAAGCTTACAAGAACCACGTATTCAAGTATCCCATTTTTAACAGTCGTGATGAAAATACATAGCCAAGTACTACCAATAACAGCACAGCCAAGCATACTATACCACAATATTCTCAATTCAATATAAAATACAGAATCAAGGTGACATTTTCATGTTGTTTGGTACTCCGGATCATTGGTTGGAGCAAAAATACCCTTCTCGCAAAGACTATAACTACGTTAAAAGAACATTTGGACCGCAATATTTTCCAGGCTTTATTCCGACTATTGGCATATGGCGAATAAACAAACAGCCACACCGGAAGAATTTCATCTCCACGTGACCAAGCTTACGCATGGATACACGGAATGTTTCCACCGCTGGTCATTGAGAAGATGTATTTACAACGAAACGATGCGAAAAGATTTCAAACGGGTATGTTTTCATATGTCGTGTAAACGATAGTTATGTAAGTCTGTTTGCCGGAAAAGCTGTCCATTTCTTTTGCCCGAAATATAATTTGACGTTTTTGTTATCATATGATGAACTGTGGATTCCATGTTTACAAACTATAAGGTAGATTTTGTATATCATTACGTTGGATACTTTAATACGTAGGATTGCATTGTGTAATCATTATAATCACGGAGTATGATTTTATCGTCACTAGTCTACAAACTGAAATATCGATGTTGTACTACGTCAGAGTTGTATTAGCTGCGTTAACAGACGAATACTGGGTCACCGTAAAATCAGAAAGAGTTACAGCAGAAATGAAAAAAAAACTGATAGTATCACTTCCTGTTCAATCACTACAAAAATAGTCCTAAAGGTTGCGAAATTGCTAATTTTGAAACATTATATAGGAATTATTTGTATACCTTGCATTTCTTTTTGAAATGAGGAGATTACAATGTTTTATATTTTTGCATTCTTTCTTAAGTAGCCTATACATTAGTGATGATAGTGATAACTTCGAAAATACTCCTGGATCTCTCTGGTTCCTTTTACTTTATACCCTTGAACTTAAAGTAACGGGCTTGGATGTCAGATCAAATCAAGTTTCACCAATTTATAGATTTAAAAACTAAACAATAATTATATACTAAAACTAGAAATGTGTCCGTAGGATACGGATGCCCCCGCCATTTCACACTGGACACAGCAATGAGTGTTGTGTGGCAAATATGTGAATACAACATAGAGCAGGTTGCTTGGGAATGCTGCCAAGTGACGCAGTTGATGCGCGGGACACCTCGTCTAGATATGAAGAACATTTGTGCCAGTTTTTTTCAAAATCCAATCATGCATGACAGAGTTATAAGCCGGACACAAACATATACACACAATGCTTTAATTGTCGACTGTGACCTTGACCTTTGAGCAAGCGACACAGTTATTGCTCATGATATGTCGTCTTGATAAGATGAACATTTGTGCCAGTTTTATTCAAAATCCCATCATGCATGACAGAGTTATAAGCCGGACACGAACTTATACATATAATGCTTTAAGTGTCAATTGTGACCTTGACCTTTGAGCAAGCGACGAAGTCATGGCGCATGACACATCGTCTTGTCATGATGAACATTTGTACCAATTTATTTCAAAATCCAATCATGCATGACAGAGTTATAAGCCGGACACGAACATATACATATAATGCTTTAAGTGCCCACTGTGACCTTGACCTTTGAGCAAGCGACACAGTTTTTGCGCATGACACATCGCCTTGTTATGTTGAACATTTGTGCCAAATTATTTCAAAATCAAATCATGCATGACAAATTTATGAGCCGGACACGAAATTCCGTAACACACACACACACACACACACTCACACGCACACACCAACGGACAGGGTAAACACTATATGCCATCTGCCATTTCATGG
Source organism: Lutraria lutraria (assembly GCA_964023205.1). Lineage (NCBI taxonomy): Eukaryota > Metazoa > Mollusca > Bivalvia > Venerida > Mactridae > Lutraria > Lutraria lutraria. The sequence goes on along the minus strand of OZ026843.1, from coordinate 16,510,445 downwards.
CGGGGGCATAATAAACCCACTGCATAAAATGCATTGCAAGTGATTAGTGATTTGAAACAAATATTACATTCGATTGATCTTCTATAAACCAATATCGCACGTAATTTACAAATTTTTGAACAACGACAACTACTCAACGACAACTACTCTGTATATAGGAATATATCACAAAAATTATAGGCTGGATAATGGGCTACATAAAAAACTCGAAACATCTGATAACTAGGATAACCATCATGCTAGGTTGATGGAATTTAGCACATGAGTATCAAAATATGTACATAAATAGATGGCAATGTTGAGATGGTGTATGTTAATTCCTAAGCATGAATATCCACCAACTGTACAGTTCCTAATTTAGGATTTCTCCTAGCATTCATTGTTGTGTTGCGAGCAACACCAGTGACTTGTCTCATATGAAAAAAAACAAGTTCCGACTGTGCTTTCAGTACTTTGATTTTATAACGTCGTTAGATACTTGACTTTAAAGAAATTCCGTACCCAGAACCCCGCTGTTCATTACGTAATACGCCATAGATAAAACATGAAAACAAGTATCAACATTTTGAGGCACGGTTCTCTAGATTAACATGTCTGCTACAAAATACCGAAAACCGCTTTGAAATCTGTCATCAAATAAGACGGCAATATTAATTCGAAAATGACACATACAGTGTTTTTGTAAGCTGAGCAATTAACAATTAAAGTGTCGGATCATTATCGTCTCATGAAATCAACGAAATTGACGTACCCCATTCAAGTTTTGATAGCCAATCAAAATCGCGAATGTTTACGGTTCAATGATTGAAACCACGCACAGGTTTGATTTCTAGTAAGAGATTGTATAACAATTTTTTGTCATTAATGAATTAATAGTATCATATCGTACCAATATAATGCACATTACGTTAGAGATGTTAAACGCTGATAAGGAAAAGTCGATAAAGGGGTGCAGTATTTATCGCAATAAAACACCATTTTTGAGCATTCGGTTATAATTTTTTGTTGCTTGGTATTAAAGTATGATATTTAATCTTTGTAAATAACGTAAAGTATTTTAAGCGCTTTTAGCCAATCCCGATACATTAAAGGATTTAAATACAGAAGCATACTTGTCCAGAGTAGTTATCAAGAAAGAAATTTTGAATTAGAATTTGAAGCTCAAGTTTATATATCTTGAACACTATCATGCCTAAGTGAACTTGAAAGTGTCTGCTTAAAATGATGTATGCACAATTTGATTTCTTAGCATTAAATAATTTTAAGATTACATTTTTTCTAAACTATTCTGTAACTTAACATACTTTATGATATAAAAACATATATTTTTAGAAACTAACTTAATTTCCCGTATGTACATTTTTACAATATTCGCATTTACAATACAGTTTTCATAGCATTGTTTGTTAATCCAGTAGGGTTATTAAAGTCTACCTTTAGCTCCTTTTCTCAATAAACATTAAATATTCCAACCATCAGTAGGAGGTATGGCAATACATGTACTTATTTATATGCCATATCTGTATGGTAATGATAATACTATAAACCGCTGATCTCACTTGATTTATTGTCCACAGTTTCTTAAAGTTATGAAAAGTTGGATTCAATCACGTAAGCAATTCAATCAGAAGTGAATACCTCATTGCTTTGATTTTTTTTATCTCCAGAAAAATGTTTTATTGGGAGAGAGTTTCACGTTGGGCTTCCTTGCATTCTACATGACGGAAATGCGTAATGTATTCGGTGAGAAAAGAATTCATTCTATTTTGACGGATGATTATCATGAAGACATGGAGAATACTTTACAAGATGTGTACGACTTTTTGGATATGAGTAAGTAGTTTGGTAACGTAGCTAGTTATTGTCATTGCAATTATCACCAAACCACAATTTGTACACAGTACGTGTTTATCTAATACAATCAACTTGTTCTCAAGCTCGAAATGCAAAAATTGAAAATAATTTATAGATAAGTAATATGATAGTGACCAATATTCTTTTTAATTCTTTAAGGAAAGTTGAAACGTCAGGAAATGCAGCGAATTATTAAAGAAGCTATGAAGAATACAACAAAGAAGAAGACAGACCGATACAACGAAATGTTAAACAAAACACGTGATATGCTGTACTCATTTTTTGAACCATTTAATCGAGACATGGCAACTTTAATGAATGACCAACGATATTTATTTCCCAAACGTTAAAACACACTCGAGTAATTCCACCATTTTTAGTCTATCGAAGCATACACATTTTGTACCATAGGTTCAGACATACTATGTTTTAATGAACTGTTTATCTATCTACAGTCATAGTAATTGTTTCTGTGGCTCTTTTATAAAACCTTGACATATCTTGTAAAAGTCAGTCATTTTTATCTCACGTGCTGTTATTATGCTATACTGTCCGTCTTCCGTCCATAATTCTTTAAACGACATCTCTGAAGCGACTGAATCAATTTTAAAGAAACTTTACAGGAATAATCTTGGGAGGTCCTTTACGAAAGTTACTAAATGAATGTCATTCAATTCAGAACTCTCGTTTCAATGACACCCAAAAGGCCAAAGTCTCAAACTGTTCTTGTCTTTAACCACATGGTATCAAGCTTAGATGTTTGACATGTATCAACATCTAGAGACACAATGTTCAAAGCTTAGATATTTGGCATTGAGCAACATGTACAGACCATCTAACAAAGTTGCTCCAATGATGTCGCTTGGGGTCAATATGGGCCCTGCTGCAGGGATCATAAGGTTTACATTTATTTATTTAGGAAAATATAAAAAATATCTTCTCGTTTTGCTTTACATCAGAAGCCGAACATCATCGTTTTACCCACCTAGAGTTGCTTACTTTTCCTTTGTTTGAATATTGTCATAAAATTTCCAAGAAAAGCCAAATTTGGTGACTTACAGATACAGATAGAAATCATTTAAACGTTTTCACTTTCCAATCTGAAAATAGCACTATCATCAACCTGAAGACTGTTACGTAACGTTTAATAAACCGCGTTCTGACGTGGCACGCTATTTTAGTTCTTTTTGTAGGCTATTGGTATGCTAAAATGAATTTTCGCGGGGAATGCCCAAACGTTTTTTAATAACAGAACAATCAAATTGTACGATATAAATTATTCTATAACGTAGTTTTTCTCCACTGTAAAGCGGTTCAGAGGAAGCTACGCAATGTTTTAGAAAAAAATGTCAGTTTTATAAAGGAAACCGCATGAAACCTGAAATATTGGTAGCGCGTGAAGAATGAAAGGGTTATCATCAAGACCCTCTATCTAGTATTTTGACTGAATTATCTCCCTTTATGGACTGCGAAAACTTGTCACCTTTGTTACTTACAATTCAGTACCAACGGGAACCGCACGAAACTTGGAATTTAGGTAGAGTGTGGTTAGTGGAAATATGCCAATCGTGAACTATAACTCTATTATGCATTTTGAAAAAAAAACATCCCCCCATTTTAGACTTAAAGAAAATGTCACTTTTACTGTTACCTACTATAATTTGAAGCAACACCTTTCCGTATTGCCTCCATAAACAAACTGGCATGATTGATATAAACTGATATCATTCATTTAATATGCTTCTTTCATTTTTCATCAGCTCTAACCAACTGACAAAGATATTCGGTTTGGGGATGTCAGTTCAAAGAATGTGCTCGTTTACTTACTGCATCTTACTAAATCAAATTCTTAGGTGATAATCCATAACTCGTTTCTCAGGTGAGCATCCCAGGGCCACTAAGCCCTCTTGTTTTCTCTGCACCAACAGTCCGCGTGACTTGGCGACTTTTCCAGCTTTAAAGGTGCAGTAAGATCCCAGGCGTATTATACCTGGGTAGAACTAGCTGAAAAACTCCCTCACATGTGTAATTTAAATTGTCTAGATTTCTATTCGAACTCACAGCGAAGATAACCACTCGACTACGTGTATACGTTCAACGTTGTGTACATTTTCAACCATACTATCGTTAATACTCATATAAATCTTTAAAGCCCCATTAGCTTTTTAATTTTAGCAGTACAGAACAATATATGTAATGATAGTAAAATATAAGAAATATATTTATTTGCTCTAAAACAATATTACACGATGCCTTTATTTAGCCACATCTCGTAGAAATGTTGTCAGATGCTTTTTCTTACTTTTTGCAATATCATTGAAAGAAAATTGTGCTATATTTCTATTTGTACTTTGTGATTAAAAAAGAAAATTCGGAATGTTTTTTAATTGCAAGTAAAAGTCAATTTCACTGATAAGATATCTTTCTAGGTAAAATAAGACTTACTTTAATTTTAACATCCAAAATGCTAATGGGGCTATAAACTTCCAGTCAAAAATGTCGGGATAAAAAATAATTTAATGTGTCAAAGCTTGTGTAGTTTCGAAAAAAATAAACATACATTTGTTGTATTAGTTTAGATATCATAGAATATTATGATTTAATGTATTTCAAGATTTTGTTTGTATTTTGCTGTATGGTTGTGACAATGTTCATGACGGCACCTGATTGGTGAACTGGTCCATTCAATGTTAACTATCTACACCAGCATTGTCGAGCAATCGTGTTTACGTTATCTTGCGTAGAATGCAATCGATCATTTCTAGACCTCAAATTCAAATCTGTAGAATCATTAAAATAATATTTTGTTAAATGTATGTAATCATATACTTCCTTATGTTTTGATAGTTTACATAGTCTACACTAGTTATATTGTGTTGTTACATTTCTATTGGCAATTTTATGGATACTCGTATATATATATGTTTCAATATCATGATGATGTGGCATGTCTTGAAATCATCCTTTTATATGTTCCATTATATCAATATCTACCACATCTTATGATCAATTTCTATGAAATTATTTATCATGAAAATGTAACCATAATATGTTTCCCGTTGTATTTATTGCAACGTTTGTGTTTATTTGTAATACATGTAATTATACGAGTACATATATTTCAAATGTTTGATTCTGTTTATCTATATGTTCTGGGTTGTTGGTTTCTTTTGTTGTTCGGTACGAACAATAAAGTTATTACCGTATTTCAGAAATCGCTCAGTTTTCATTGAAAACCTGCATACCGGACATTTTCCATTAATTTAACCTTCCGCCTACGAACATAGTTCCATTTATTTCAGTTCAATGGCATAAATACAAATTCAAATATTACGTGCATATAAGTCAAAATCAGATGGCTATGCAATATCGTAAACGAACAATACTAGACAGTCGTAAAAATCTAAACAATCCTGTCCCTCGGATTACTACAATATTTACTATCAGTACACACATATCAAGGAAGGATGACATCATAATCCTCGTGCTTTATATGCTAATTTGTCTGGTTGCTAGCTTCTATTGTAAACGTATAGAAGTCATCATTGAATTCATGGACGATGCGATGATAACTGTGTGTCAACCAGATATTTAAAAAAAGTGGTTCATCGGGAAATTGTAATCGATTGATTTAATGCTTATAACGTGTAACTTTTTCTTCGAGTGTGTCTTCATGTGTGAGATACTACATTCTGCAAAAGTTGAGTATACAAAGAGGCAGGTAATGTAGACTATATGATATTATGCTATTTGCTTAACTACTTTTTGTGATCAGATGGGAATCATAAATCAAAGTACTGAAAGCACATGGAACGGGAACAGCTTTAACAACTGCATAGCGGGTGTAGAAAAGCGTTAGTAGTACTTAAGTCTGCATCGAAATTCATGTGCGAACTATCGTTCGGATTCAAAAACTCACCCTACAAAGAAATTCAACTTTTGACTGCTTTGTATTTCCGAACAACAGCAGAACCTTCAGAGCTTTGATTTTGTTTTGTTTTTGTTAAAGTCCCATAAGCTTATAAATTTATCAGTCGTAATAGTTCATGTTTGTCCTATACTCGTAACAGAGGAATCCGGTATGTTTTCCTCTTGTGCATACTTTAAAGCAAGAAAATTTGTTTCCGAAACCACCATCGTATTTGAAGTTTATTGATTTTCCATTCATGATAAATATTACGATAATGGATAAATAAGACATACAATATACTCACAGACGCCGACGTTATACTTCCCGAGTGAACCATGTTGTTTATAGTCAATCGGAATGTTAGAATTCTTGAGTAGGAGTTATGTACGCGTCATAAAGTGATGTCACGCGTTCTATATTTTCTAGTTTTCAAAAGCAAAATTCACTGCGAAATGAGTGATTTTGGAAAAAAAGGTCTCTTTTCGTCGGTAATTATTATCTTGGGATAATATTAGCAACTGCTTTTTTGCATATTTTTATTGCAAAAAGCTGATGGGACATTAAGTTCAACAGCATGGTGATAAAAAATAATAACCCCCAGTACTGTTGTGATAACTTCGAACTTCGAAAGTATCATTATAATTCATTAATTTTGCAATATACTGTAAGGTTCCTTCTCCGTGAAAATTCTTTGTGTAATAGTTACTTGTAAATATGTGGATCTCATGTGTCGCATGGCTTAACGGATTTGAATCGTAGATTTTTATTTATACTATTTATCAACATCATAATTATTACATAAGCCCACCTCTTCTAACCATCGAGCGGGATATAGTTCTAAGAGCTTCTAAATTAGAGCACAACCAATCGATCAGTTCGGAAGAGCTCCTCTGTCGTTTGACCTTTAGAATTGTATAATGTTTATACAACGGCTAGTCGTAATCTACGTGTTTTAGACGAACACTCAAGATTTCTGTGCAGTGATTGGTCAACTGTTGTCTCAATATGGTTAGTATGTTTTAATGAAAAACGATTACCCATTAGAGATTAAAAAATTATTAAGACGGTAACGGAAATCGCAATTCGGACTTACCAAAATACCAAATTATTGAACCCAGAGTTATGTATTTTATTATAACAGAAATATAAACAACCAGTTTGACTGAATTCAAGGCTTTTTAATAATTCGTTCAATCCCACAGGCGGACAGTCAACCACATCGCTAAAGAGTTCATCTTAATGTAGGAGGAATACTCTCTATTATTACGTATAATTAGGAAATTTTAAGAGTCAAATGTGCTTTTACAGTGAACATGAAATGGAAGTATGAGTTTACTATTAGCTTTGACAGAATTAGGAGCATAACAAGTGCACCTCTACCAAATGTCTTCACTACCTTGGGCCAAAAGTGACTCTTCTTTCCTAAATGACATCGGAATTCGGACTTAGGAGGTCATCTCAAACGTAACAATATTTCTGTTAAAAAGAAAGCATAAATAAATTCGTACTATTTTTCTTTCCTTCTACTTACAGGATCAGTATAAATTCTAATGACACGTGATAAAACTTCCAGGCCAAGTCTCCAAACTGTTCCCAGTATCGGTCGAACTTAATTCCTACTATGACATGTTCAACAAAAGCACGGTAATGCCGAATGTATTTATTTCGTTAGTTGCAGAATATGGAGCCAAAATAGGGTTACCATTGGGATAACTTTTATTACTCAATAAGTTTACGTGACATCAAGTAGTTGTATAGGCACTTTCAACACATCCTATGCTACTGGCATTGCCAACCATCTGCCTAGAGTGTATGGAGTGATCATTCAGGGTTTACTTCAAATCGCCTTAACACATTACAAATACTAAAATCTGTTAAAGTTGTAACACTATATCAAATCGAGATTTGTGAACTATGTTAGATCATTAAGTTTTGAACCTACTTCCAATTGTAAATATGCATTATCAAAATCTATTAAATACGCAAAATATTTTCATAATTCACACGTCCCTGTATTGAATGAAATGTCATAGACTTCTTAAAGTTAAGAATCACATGCAAATTTAATTCATGAAATTAACGCAGATTACAAAAATAGTAATATCGTACATACGTATATATTTCACTTCGATGAAAATGCAAATATATATAGGACAGGTCAGTGAGTAATTACTTTTCATTAATATATAAATGGAACTATTATTTACCTATGACATTGTTGATAGTCGTGGTGGCAAATTCGTTTTTGTTCGGTCACAATGACCGTTTTCAGTGTCGTATAAATGAAAATTTGAGGCCAGAGTGATATAACGTCAGTTGTGTGTGTGGCATTATTATTAGGGTGGGGGGGCGTCGACGACCGTGAATCCCATATGTCGATTTTTTCCTGTGCATTGTAATTTCTATCCAATTTCCTGTACATTACTACAAAGGAGTAGAAAATCTGTAAACATAGATATCCGATATTAATAAAACTATTATGATACGAACCCCGATTTGGTCCGAACTTCGATGTCAGACACCGTCTTAAGGTTTTCGAAGTCAAATACGAAGTGTTAAGGATCGTATTTTAAATATTGTCATTCTTTTGTATATCCATTAAGACATTTACAGGTGAATTTTTAAAAACTTTTACCGTCAGTTAAGAGAGTTACAACCATTTTTGTTCCTCTACCCCTAACGTAAAATAGTACCTCAAAATCAAATCAAGTCACCTGTATGAAAATTGGCCTATCTGTCTGACAGATGATACAATAAATGCAAGAATGTATATAAGTCCAAGGGTAACAAATGTTTAGTCAATTCAAATTGTTTATACGATGTTTTGAATAACCATGTTGCAGAAAAAGTGAAAAAGGTAACCCAGCCCCTTTAAGATTTAGTCAAGATTTTAGCCTTACGTGTAAATGACAGGTAAATGAAAATGTTTGTTGTTGTTTTAGATCTACTAGATGACCTAAGCTATTTTCACTTATCGATGTTTAAGGATAAAGTCGAAGCATCGCCGATTAAAGCTAGAATAAATGCCCGCTGTACGGCCCGATTTTCCGGTATATAAACACCCGCACCAGGGCCCTGTTTTCCGGAATTGATTAGTCGTACTGAAATGTATGTTACGGCTAAATGTAGAAAATATAAACAATAAGCATTTGTGTCTCAGATTCTAGGACTGGTTGGTTACTAAAACAGATAGTTATAAATAATATACTAAGATGTTTTACTTTTGAATATGCTTTGAATTTTTGTTCTTGTAAAATGTTAAACTATATGTGACTGTGTGTATGTACCTGGGACCATTATAAACTGGGTTTGTACTAGTATATTGGTCCCTGATAAATATCTTTTAAAACGAATGGTCATTTCAGGAAGTAGACATGAACAAATCAACTGACTGAAAATATTACGTTTATTATGAAAAACTCATGCAAATTGAAAGATGCAAAATATGGGCACTGTTCAAAATCAGGTACGAAAAGCATGCCAAAGAGTATAAACTGGGAAACAACATGCACTTGACATAACTCAGAATTGTTTTATTTGTTTATGTTTGTTTATATCGGGTTTTACGCCCCTTTTCAACAATCAGAGTCATATGAGGCAGACAGTTCATCTAACTATCGTTCCTGGGAAAACCAGTCCTAGACTCCCATACTTCGTAAGCAACTGCCTTCTTTCTCACTTAAAAAGTCATGGTCGGTAGCAGGGCTCGAACCCACAACCCTCTATCAGTGAGAGGTTAAAGTGATTTGAAGTTTGCGACCTTAACCACTGAATTGTAATACAATGTACATACAACAAGAAAGTACCGACTTAACTAGCTCATTGACGCATCTTAATCTTTAAAACTGGTGGAGGCCTGTCTGGAATTCGGAACCTGGAAGTCTAAGTATTCCAGAAGTGTGATATCGGTATTGAAAATAAGAAAAGCATAGTAATCAAGCAGTACATTGGTTGAGAAATTTCCGGTTTTCTAATGGTTTCAGGGTTAAAACGTACATGTACAAGATATATCCCAGATTGTCGGGCTTTCTTAACCAATTATAAATAATACTGGAAAACTTAGGGTCGGAGATAAACGTTGTATTTATTTGGTGCACTTGACAATGTTTTCCTTCATATTGATTGTATGTGCAGGTAGTTTTGGTTATGACTGAAATAAGCAGGCGAAAGAAACACAAGGCGTGCGAGAAACCCTATTAAGGTATTATTTCCATAAAACTGTACATAGTCGATATACCCGCTTTATGCTACTAAAGCGGTGTTTTCTCTTTTCATTTGGAGGAGGCCTTAGCCTGTTGATTTTAGGAAGAATTACCGCTAAAATTGCTGATTTGGGGAATTAAATAGCTTGTGTAAGTTTGGATTATTGGGGGGGGGGGGAATGCATGATCTTAAAGAAATTTTCAATTGGGAAGAGGGCAAGAGGCCTATAAAAAAATACAGAAGGTGAAAAATCACTGAAACAGGTTAATATTTTGAAGATAATATTGCCAAGTTATGAAGATGGTCACTAGACGTGTTATGTTTTGCCACTATTAGTGTCATGGTCTTATGATAAAAATACAGGATATCGGTATAATCTGAAGAAGTCTTATGCAAGCACTGGATGCTAACAAGACACTATGATGGCATATAATCTGAAATGAGATCCTTTGGAAACACAAAATGCAACCTAGAAATATGATAGCAGACCCAGTTTCATGGGGTCTGTCCATGAGTGGCAATGGAATGTGTTACACCGTTCACGACCCTAGCACCAGCATATGCGGAACTTGAGTATACCAATCGAGCATACTCCATGATCCAACAAGGACCAGATAATGTACCTTTGGAAGCACAGAATGTAACCAAGAAAATATAATAGCAGACCCAGTTTGTTTGGGTCTGTTCATGAGTGTTAGTGAAAAGTGCAACACCACTCACGCCTCAAGCACCGGCGACAAAGTACAGGGCGACATTTTACGGCCGCTACACGAGCACATAAAGATTATTGTTGCGATAGTTTATATATATTAAAGGAGATCCCTTGGAAGCTCTGAATACAACCAAGAAATATAATAGCAGACCCGGTTAGATAAGGTCTGTGAGTGGTAATGGAATGTGCAACACCACTCATGCCCCATGGCACTATTTTTTAAAAAGAAATGGAGTTAGAACATTCTGGAATTAGGGCGACGATTCGTTGGTTGCGGAATATGAAGTCAAAATAGGGTTTCCATTGGGATAATTGTTATTACTAAATAAGTTTACGTGGTGTGATCTTTCAGGATTTTCTTCAAATCGCATTAACGATTTGAAATTAAGAACATATATAGGACAGGTCAGTGAGTACATTCTTGTTCGGTCACTATGACAGTTTTCACCGTCGTATAAACGAAGATTTTAGGCCAGAGTGATATAACGTCAGCTGTATGTGTGTGTGTGTGCGTGCGTGCGTGCGTGTGTGTGTCATTATTTCTTTTTTGCGTCGTCGACCGCGACTCCCAAATGTCGGTTAAATATTTTTTACTGTGCATTGAATTTTTATCCAATTTCCTGTACATTACTACAAATGATTAGAAAGTCCGTAAACATAAAAATCCGATATCAATAAAACTATTATGATACGAACCCGTTCTATACATAGCGTGACGTCACTACGTTTGTCTAACCTCTATACATAAAACTGATTACTATCCACATTTAGATAGTTATACATACGCTAAAAGTATAGTTCCGCGGAAGGATTAAAAATGTCAAAACAACCATATCGGTTGTATGTTATTAACAAATTTGTTTAGTTATGTAAAATGAATACCTAGTACCATTTCTATTCTTATGCTTTCGTCAATAACACTCATTATTCAATGAAGCGCAATGTTGAAGTACGCTTGGCTCCAATGTGTACCATACGGTGACGTCACGCTATGTTATTGTTTATAATTTCCATTTTGTAAGTAGTTCCTGCAAATACCCATAATGCCCCGAGCAGAATAACACAGGTCAGTGCATAGCGCTACCGTAGTGTACACAGTGATACGAACCCCCGATTTAGTCCGAACTTCGATATCCGTCATCGTCTTAATCTCTCACTGACCGATTTAAATTTTCTTTTCAACCAGGGTATTTTATAAATGTATTTATATTATCGACAAAACGACATTTGTATATTATATTCGATATTCGTCGTTTGGAAGACACAATACGGCTTATGGCGGATCATTGTTATACGTGACTTTCCTTATAGGACATTATTGTGATACTTCCTTCATTTTGAACGTTTTATTTCAAAACTGAAGAAGTTTTCTCTGTGATTAGTTAACTTTTACTTTATTTTGGAACTGTGCATAGAATTATTTATCAGAACAACTGACAACAATGATTAAGGCTACTATTGTATGTTTATCATCGAGACGAAGACTATTATGGGTAACTGTATGTACCATGGCAGTAGTTACCATGTTAGAGTTATTTATAAGAAAGTGTTCATATTCTTCGGAGAAATGGAATAAGTCCTTGCCAGAAACAAAATGTTCGACGAATTTAGGCATAGATAAAGACATCTATGACATTATGAATATGGTATGTGTGTTTTCATGCAGTAGCCTGTAGACGTTAGTTCGTCAGGTATCAAAAATATGAATATTTGTCAAAAAATCATCAAACTTGTACAGACCATAATAATAATAATAATAATAATATCTTTATTTATAGAAGGTGTACACATTAAGTAAAATATACAAAACATTTGACTTATTTTCAATGCGGCCTTCTGGAAACAAGCAAAATAACATAATATTATTAACTAATACATATTAAAATGAATGAATGAGTAACAATAAATACATAAATAAATGAAAGGATATAAGTTAATACCGGTGTAAGTTTATATCTGTAATGCTTTTGTAAAGGGTTTTACTGTAATTACTGTTTTATATATCTACACTTGAATAACTGGACAGTTACAACAATCTGAATATAATACGTTTCTCTTCAAATGTGTACAAATGTTTGCGCACACACTTGAGTTTGATATATTTCTGATTTATAATTATAAAATTGATACATTTTTACTTAATTTTATGTGGAGAATAATCCATGTTATTTATCGAATAATAATAAGACTATTTGGTAATCTACCGCAGTCGGAACTCATGATAAGGGCATCGCTCAAATCAGTATTCCGCTTAAAAGATATAATATACAAGTACGATTCAACTCCAATATATTTCATATAAAATCTGTTTTTAAAGTGATAATTTCATAACTACATTTTTTTACGCAACGAAATAATATTTCCATCCCTGTGTCACTTTTCACTCTAATACATGTATATCCATGTTTAAATTAAATTTGCAGTATATTTTATATTTATTAATTTCGTGTTTGAATTGCATCACATATAAATTGTAGATATACATGTACTTGTATAACTTATAAATGTTTTGCTATTGTTATTTGTAAATATAATTCATTGAGTCATATAACCAGAACCATGAATATATGTTTACGTTACGAATAAAAAAATCTTAAATCTTTAAATCGACCTAATACCAACAGAGAGACGGACAAAAGGTTTAAACATGAACAGACGGACAAAAGCCGTGCTAAGTACACAATTATTAAGTATAAAATGCGATATTTAACGACGAGTGGCTCAAGTCAGTTCACACATGTATGCAATATTTGTTGACAGTTTTTTAAATAAATTACTTCGTGTCACTCTCCGTATAATGCAAACTGCTGATTTATGCCCACCTTTCAGTGATCTATACATACATGTATAAATACCTTAGTTAATATACTCTTTATACAAGTTGATAATCTTCTTGCTTTCCCTTAATCCCTTACGTGGACAAAATTGAACACATGAATTAATACAAAATTACAGCGAATACCTGTATCAATGACTTAAGGTTTTATAACCATAATGTCCGAAATTAGAACATCAAAAGGAAGCGGTCAGAGTTTAAAAACCTTTGTTATTTTTATTCTAGTAGACTTCCATGGCAGATAATCTATCGTGGGGTATTAAAAAATTTTGATTTAATATTTACACTTTAAAACATTAATATCCATGGGTTAGCCAATATTTCGAAGATTAAAGAAAAAAGATCCGTTTCAAGGAAAGCTAACGGTAATAAGATGCAAAAAATTCATAAAGATAATTGTACGGTACCGTGCAATATCTTCAAAAAAAAAGATATTTTCTACAAGGACAAGAACTCTGACAAAATTGCTAAAAAAATTAATGTGTCGTAAATGAATCGAATTATCTATGGTAACTATCAAAGAAATTACGATAAGTCAGCATCCAGTTTATATTCATAGTTCCTACAACTACAACATTTACCTCCCATGTTTTGAATTGGCGGCCATTTTGAAAGTCAAACTTCTTATGTCTTTAATAGAAAAAACAAAAAAGTGGTTATTAAACAAGTCAATTCACAAAATATTACTTAATCATGAAGTTTGAAAAAACCTTAAGCATATCAGGTTGAAGAAAATGTAGTTGTCACATATGAATATTCTATATTTAGAATTATCAGGACATAAATATAAATATCTTCTATCAATGCTAGTCAAATTAGCCTTTCAAGATGGCCGCCAAGGGAGGTAAATATTGTAGATGTGGGAAATATGTATTATATGGATATAATAATTCAAATGTTCTTTTAATGCACGTGATTTAAACTGCCAGTATATATATTGTCTAATCACTGTAAATGGACATAAATTATTTTAGGGGCTTGAACACACTAATCTTAACACGACGTAGTGCAAAAAGACACTAATTATTTTTTAACTTCCCCACTGTTAACCTGTTCGGTTATATTCTACATATGGTAGAACCGTTTTATTTATATGCTGATTTACGCACAGACACTTGTTTAGATTTAGTATTTATATGTATTGATAGTCATAAGAGCGACCGTGGTGGGTGGGGTAATTTTTTCTAAACAAGACTTAGTGTCTATGGATTTACGTTTTGTTTACCCGTCTAGTCATGAAACTAGTGTTTATAAATATTTAGAAGTTGTTCCATTTTCGCCATGCGTTTTATAATTTATGTTAGTTCTGTATAAGTCTTGTATTGAACGACAAGAGCTTGTTTGGGTACGAGGCCATGGTCGTGGTCTGTTTGTTAGGTCGCTACACTTGTTCGAGGGGTGACCGAAAATTAATGAGACTTTTTCTCGCAAAATTGTTTCTTTGAATTTAGCACTCTGATACCCTATGAACATAAATCTACGATATACTGAAAAAATAATAACTTTTGACATATATAAATGCACCTGACGCGTCGCTATAGTAACCCATGGGCACGTGAAACAAATGGCTAGATTTTCTATGAAAAGAACGTTAAATATAAAAATATGAATGTCCGAATGTCGTGCAATTTCGTACGCGACTTATATGACGTCTTATGCATGTTTGTTGAAAATTTTGACGTCATATCTGTTACCGTTCGTAAACAACAGATAAACAGGCAACCATTGCTGAGATAACAAATATTCACAAATGGCGTCTAGAAATCCGCTAGAAAATCGGACAGTAATAAAATCTTATGATATGATGCAGAAGCCATCTATAAAATCATCTGTTTCACGGGCGCTGGTTTTTAGAGTGCACCGATGCTACGAAGGCGGAAAACAATTATTGACGTCAAATTGATCCAGTTAATTAAGAACGCCATTTATACGGATCGCCGAGTTACAGTTAGAGAACTTGCAACTTAACTTTTCATAGAGTAACTCGGTGAACCGGGTTCTATTTGGCCACTGTTCTAAATCAGGTACGAACAGCATGCCAAAGATTATAAACTGGGAAACAACATGCACTAGACATAACTCATAATTGTTTTGTTTGTTTATTTTTGTTTATATCGGGTTTTACGCCTCTTTTCAACAGTCAGAGTCATATGAGGCGGACAGTTCATCTTACCACCGTTCCTGGGGAAAACCAGTACTAGATTATCATACTCCGTAAGCAGCTGCCTACTTTCTCACATAAAGAGTCATGGTCGGTAGCGTGGCTCGAACCCACAACCCTTTATCAGTGAGAGGTCAGTTAAGTCAGCGAACTTAACCACAAAATTGTAATACATAGAACAAGAGTGTGTCGACTTAACTAGCTCATTGACACATCTTAATATTTAAAACTGGTGGAGGCCTGTCTGGAATTCAGATCCTGGAAGTTTTTAAAAGTACTCCAGAAGTGTGATATCGGTATTGAAAATAAGAAAAAAACATAGTAATCTAGCAGTACATTGGTTGGGAAGTTTCCGGTTTTCTAATGGTTTCAGGGTTAGAATATACAAGATATATCCCAGATTGTCGGGCTTTCTTAACGAATTATGAATTATACTGGAAAACTTAGGGTCGGAGATAAACGTTGTATTTATTTGGTGCACTTGACAATTTTTTTCCTTCATACTGATTGTATGTACAGGTAGTTTTGGTTATGACTGTAATAAGCAGGCGAAAGATACACAAGGCGTGCGAGAAAACCTATTAAGGTATTATTTCCATAAGACTATACATAGTCGATATACCCGCTTTATGCTACTAAAGCGGTGTTTTTTCTCTCTTCATTTGGAGGAGGCCTTAGCCTGATGATTTTGGGAAGAATTACCGCTAAAATTGCTGATTTGGGAAATAAAATAGCTTGTGTAAGTTTGGATTATTGGGAAAATGCAAGATCTTAAAGAAATTTTCAATTGGGAAGAGGGCAAGATGCCTATAAAAACTCTATAGAAGTACAGAAGGTGAAAATCACTGAAACAGGTTACTATTTTGAAGATAATATTGCCAAGTTATATTTATTTGTTTGACATTTACCCTGAATACTTTAATTTTACGACACATTTCGAGAGTTTGTGCCATTTTGTAATTACATTGTAATCTCCTTCTTTAATCTTTGAAAAATAGGCTACTCCCATAGACTTCAATAAAAGGACCAATGCTACAAATGATTATCATTGTTTATTCGAACAAGATGTGCTTTAAAACACAAGGGGCATGCCCAGGAACTGCTGTGTCTTTTTTTTTCGTACAACAAATATACGTTTGTCACTTGTAAAACCAATTATTACCGAAAAGTCAAAGAAGAATGTGCGTTCAAAAATTACCCATATAACGCGGGGTCATTTAGAAACTCTTAAACATTTTGAAGGTCTCGAAAATTCTGTCCTCTCCATTTTTCGATGGTAATTTTGGACATACTTAAGTCGGAATATAGAGGGGGTAAACATTATTAAACAGGAATACAACATTATTGAGTTATTCGAACCTTAATAAAAAGTTAGTCTGTATTTGTATTTTAGAAACAAATCAAGTTTGACCCAGCATACAAGAATCCTTGTTGGTTGGGAAACGAGACAAATGGACCAATAGCAGACGGAAGACTCCATTGTTTGCCATATTTTTATCTGATGGGTAAGTTAGTATAAACATTGATCAGCCAAAACGCGTAAGTTAAGCAAATCTAAGATTTGTTTTGTCCAAATATATGAGAACAAAATGTTATTTTATTAATAAAATTAAAATTTGGTGGGGTAACGTAATTCACGGTAACGTAATTCACGGTAACGTAATTCACATTCACTTCGAATTCATTGCTTATGAAGTATCAATTATCGTAAAATATGAATATCATGTGATATTTTCTTAAACTTTATGGAAAGGAGGATCGAACAGATTTGAAAATTACATGATTTAATACGTTTTTATGTTATGTGATGTTCAGTAACGTAGTTCACATTACAGTTCGTTAGTACTAAAATCTGACTTAGCAAGGTATGGTAGATAACTTTTTGATTTCATGATCTACGCATATCAGTGATGTATAAGCAAATGTTGTTTTTTACTTTTTGTTGTTTTTAAAGTGTTATGTAAAATAGATTTAAAACGGTAACGTAATTCACAACTATGGTGGACGGAATATTTCATTTTCAAATATTGTACATGCATTATTGTATATTTTCATGTACTAAATATCACGAAATACTTGCTCAATACATGAGTAATATTTGTATGAATTTAACAAACATAATTATATATATCGTATACGTAATACAATATGAACACTAATAAATTATTATATTAACCTGGTAGTGGGACAGGTGTTTTTCCTTATAATACTGTGTTTGACAAGCAGAAATAACTGTACCAACATGAAAGTTAAAAATGTATGTGTTTTTTTATCACAGATACGACCGTTCATAGAAATACAACAATAGGTTTGGAAATAAAGGTTTATTTTTTGTCGACAGATCGATGTGTCACTATCGTGTATGTGTGTTCTTGTTAAAGTTAAAGAAAGCTCGCCAATGTGGGAATTCCCAGGTGGCGAGGGTAAATAAACTCAATATTCGTGTATTCTTAACATGGTGTGTTCAAGTTCATTATCTTTCCACAGGTATAAAGAAAAGTGGTACAACCGATCTATTCAATCGAATAGCTCTGCATCCGGAATTCGTTTCTTCTGTTTGGAAGGAATTACAGTGGTTTCCACGACTAAGATGGGGAATCAAGGAAAGAATGCAAAGTAAACATTTATTTCTTCAAGAAGTTTATGAGACAACTGTCGCTTCAAGCACTGCGATAATACTGAAACATCTAAACTTCCGCGATACATTGAAATTTAAATTTATGGAGGTTCTGAAATCATTGAACGCCTCATTAATTTCATCTGAAGAACGAATTACTGCTCATTTTCTTATTAAATGCATCTTTTACAAAGATACAGTAACACGATGCAATACAGGGACTGTGAAACTGGGGTGCGCTAATATGTAATGTACTTTTGTATTGTCCATTTGTTTCCTAAGACATATTTGGTTTCTTTTTGAACGTTAATCGCGTTGTAATACAGCTTTCAGTTCAAAATTACATGTATATCTGATTATGTCAAGCATTTTTTTAACAGTTAGGACGATAAAATCTTGTACGGACATTAGATCTGCAGCATGCTACATGATGATGTTTGACAGAGCAGCACACGAGATAAATGAACATCATGATGGCACACCAGTCAATTCATTAATTACAGGTAATTGTTTATAATATGAAAATTTGCCATTGATTCCGATGATATTTTTTCAGCTGGTTAAAATATTTCAGTCAGTGTATAACTAACATGATTGTAAAAACAAGCGTTACACCGAAACAATTTTTTTAAAACGTTGATCGCAGCTTAATTGATAACTTTCATTTTTTCATTCATTTCAGCCGATGGCACACCGGCTAATTTGCACATGCACACAAATTGGGCTTTGTTACCAGGAAATGAAGGTTTAATGGAGCCAAAATTCACAAACTTTCATTATATTAATCATCTGACACCAAATTCGAAAATTGTTATTATTATTCGCGACCCAGTTACAAGGTAAATGTTTTATCATATAATAAATGACACAGTTATAAAGCCATGACATCAATCATACCTCAGTATGTTTCTAATGTATCGCCTAAATGTTTTTGTTTGAATGCCTTTGTCTTTCTAAATTTTCAACTGCAAAAAATATAATTAAAGCGAGCATACATGACTAACCCATAGTCATACTTTTGACAATCGATAAGAAAATGCGCTTAACATCATTATGACGTATATCAATAAGCTGCTTTCTTTAAATCACAAAAAATGCTAACAATAACTATTATCAAGCACAACCGAGCATGCATATTTTAACTCAATTATTTTCAATTCAATATGAAAAACAGAATGAGGATGTTATTTTAACATTAATTGGTACCAAAGATCAATGTTAAGAGCAAACATATACCTTTCTCAACTACTAAATGTTTGGGCCACAATATTTTCCAGGCTTTATTCCGACTATTGGCATATGTCGAATAAACAAACAGCCACACCGGAAGAATTCCATGTCCACGTGACAATGCTTACGCAGGCGTACACGGATTGTTTCAACCGCTGGTCCATGAGAAGATGTATTTACAACGAAACGATGCGAAGCAATTTCAAACGGGTATGTATTTCATATGTCATGAAAAGAAATAGCGATAGTTATGTAAATTGTAATCAATTATTTAGCGAAATAGAACGGTCGAAAGACTGTAAATATAGGTACATAAATTAATGGTCCAAATCGAGCTGGAGCAGTCACAGAGGTGACTAATACACCCGCCTTAACACTAAGAATGGTACACTATACGGCTAAGTTAAAGGGGATAATATTCTGGAATGAGTGGATCACTGGGCAATTTTTGGAAAATTGTATCTTGCACATCTACGTTTCATATTGATAATATATTTCCAGTTCCGATTGAATCCCATGAAAAAATGTTAAAGCAGTTTGCACCACACACTAAGACTGCCATTGTACACTACATGGCTCAAGTTCAAGGGCACAAAACTTTAGAATGAGTGAATCGCTGGGAATGAAAATTGTGTCTTGCACATGTACACTTCATGGTGATAACATATATATTGCAATTGCTTAAATGTGGAAGCAGTTCGCTCCACAAACTTGTGATATTTTATGCGGACCGACCAAACCAACGACCAACTGACCGACAGAGTGACTCCAATATACCCCCTCTAAAACTTCGTTTGCGAGGTTATAACAAATAGTCAAACAGTACAAACGTTGTCACGGTGGGAAATCGGATTGCTGAAAATGACTTTTATATAATTAATAACTGAGACAATGCCAGTTCCTCAAAAATAGATCTAGAATTCTTCGTGAGTTAAGTCGTGAAAATCCACTGTTACAGTGACAGGTAAATGCTGGCTCAAATAGACGTAACTTAAAGCACACCACTGAATGCCCTCGTTTTCTTTTTAATTTCCCTTTGAATAGTATATGAGTTACTTTGTATTGACAGTTTTTATCGAGACGAAACATGCGTACGTGACAGAAATAAGGACAAAGTGTAAATCAGTTATCGTTCATATTTTTAATTTATCCGATATATCACAAGCGACGAGAAGAAATATGGAAGATAATTAATACTTAGTACACGTTTGTATTAATTATACTATATTATTATAATTATTTATTGTGTAATCATTATATCCACGCAGTATGATTTTATCGTCATTAGTGTTCTGACTTACATATCGATGTTGTATTTCATTATATTCATTTCTTTTGTCTCCAGAAAAATGTTTTATTGGGAGAGGGTTTCACGTTGGGCTTCCTTGCATTCTACATGACGGAAATGCGTAATGTATTCGGTGAGAAAAGAATTCATTCTATTTTGACGGATGAGTATTATGAAGATATGGTGAACACTTTACAAGATGTGTACAACTTTTTGGATATGAGTAAGTATATATGCTCTAGTTTGATAACCTGGTCATTGTCATAGCAATTATCAACCAAAACATAATTTATACACGGCTCACATTTATTCAGTACAATCAACTTGTCTCCAAGCTCTAATACAAAAAAATGAAAATAATGTATTGATAAATAATAATAATATTATTATTATTATACCATATTTATATAGCGCCATTTTCGTAGAAATGTAACGTTCAAAAGCGCTTTACAAATTTACACATAACATATATAAAGCATAAAACAGAAAAAATAAAACATATTAAGTACGGTAATTGAAACGATCAGTTCCTGTAGACCTGTAAAAAATAGTAGGTTTTTAATATGATGAAATGAAATCGATTATATCGACTAATATTCTTTTTAATTATTTAAGGAAAGTTAAACAGTCAGGAAATACAGCGAATTATTAAAGAAGCAACGAGAAATTCAACAAAGAAGAAGACAGACAGATACAAGGAAATGTTAAACAAAACACGTGATATGCTGTATTCATTTTATGAACCATTTAATCGAGAAATGGCCACTATAATGAATGACCAACGATACTTATTTCCTAAAAGTTAAAATACATACGAGTAATTTCACAATGTTGTATTTTATAATTCGATTTACAGTAATTACTATCTTGCAGTACTATATCTTGAATACTCAAAAACTGTGTTTAAAGGGGCATACCCTACAACTTGGTGCATTTAGAATTAAGGCAAAATGATGATAAATTAGA
The DNA here is from genome assembly GCA_964023205.1 of Lutraria lutraria. Taxonomy (NCBI): domain Eukaryota; kingdom Metazoa; phylum Mollusca; class Bivalvia; order Venerida; family Mactridae; genus Lutraria; species Lutraria lutraria. The sequence goes on along the minus strand of OZ026843.1, from coordinate 16,488,668 downwards.
AGCTTGTAAAGAAAAAAGCCAACGAAGAAAGTTTCAGCCAAAAATTCATCCAATTAAAAATAAAATCATAAAAATATGCATTTGTGACACATACATTTAGTCATGGACATTTCTGGGTGGAAGTGATTTATTATTCATAGCTATGGTTTTTTGCGGCTAGTACCTAAACTAGTCATTTTATGACCCATGTTCTACCTGCAATTATCCATTATATATTGTTTTACATATACATCTAGCACATGTTTACACTTTCACAGAATGTTTGTCAGTTGTAGGGTATGCCCCTTTAAACTTCAAATCGTAAATGCCGGGAATAGAAAAATACAATTTGCGGTATCAAAGTCTTATGCTCGTGTCTTAATGTCCCGGCATCTATGATGCGGTAGGCATAATATTGATTGTCCCGTCCGTCAGTCCGTACGCACCCAGGTGTCGTTATAGGGTTAGGGTAAGAACAAGTTGTCGTTCTGATGGGGTTCCAGTACGTACAAACCGACTCCTTCTGTCGGTCCGGCCTTAAGGAGACCGGCATAATGGGGTAGGGTCAGGGTTAGCATTATGTGGTTTCCATTACGTCCAATCGGTCATTGTGGGGTTTAATTGCGTGTGTATGGTTGAAAAATACACTTGTGGGGTTGAAAAAGATCAAAAGAAGATCAAAGGAAAAACGCCATAGCGTCCGTCTCGTCTGTCAATTCGACAATTCAACCCTTAGACAGTTTGACCCTCGTGTCACTCCTAGCTGTCTGGAAAATTCAACCATATTCAACAGAGGCCTCTTTAAAACCATGCAGTTTCTAAATAATCCAAACTTACACCAGCTTTTTTATTTCCCAAATCAGTAATTTAAGCCATAATTCTTCCCAAGGCCAGGCTTCTTCCCTATGAAGAGAGATAAAACACTGATTGATAAAAAATATAAAGACTATATTTGATAAGATTTGTAATGCTTATAAAATTTAAATATTTATTACCATTTATTATTTTGTTACTACGGAGTGTCTTGTGATGTTTGTGATATGTGGCAACACAGAACATGTCACACCGGTTCAGTGGATTTTTTATCAGTTGATGGATTTTTAATTTTATATTGTAGTGTCTATTTTTCTATTTACTACTTATTCAGTATTCAAATATTGAGTCAACCGGACTTTTAAAGTGGTTCATCTCCGTTATAGCAAAACTGTTAGTTGGTCATCTCTTTAAATTGGACAATTTTGTAATTTAACTTATAGCGAATTCCATACTTTTTATACACAGGTAGTTCCGAACAACAGTAGTCTAGATCGAACCTTCAGTCAACCAGACGAAATTAAGTGCAATAAACTTTAAAAACTACACACTACGCATGAATACGTCATATATATGCAAAATGCATAACACATATGGCATCTCAATCCATCCATATCAGCCAACCTCGCTTGACCTTGTTCAAATGGGCTATTGCTTGGCAAGCATGCAACAGGGGGGCATAAGTGTTTATTGTATGCAGTTAATCTAGTTTCATGTATTAATTTAATTATATAATATGTGCTGGGGAAAATATGTGTACAGATAATAATGTGTTAATTTGTTTTACAAGGGCTAATAAATCCTTTATTGAATAATAACAAACAATTGTTTGTTGTTTTTATTGATTACACACATTAACTTTTGATTCCACTGCATGGTAAACATTCATTAAATGTGGTGCTAAGAGATAAAGTTTTGAAAATTATCAGATCAATGTATGAAATTTATAAAACTACATGAAACTGGTGAACTACAATAATGTGATTAGTGAAAGTTTTACATGTGTACATTAGGGGTCAGACATGTTGAAAGTTTTTCCCCATTTCTTTTTAGTAGAATATGTATCTTAACGATATTTTAATTACAAACAGGGTTCTCAATAAGTTTGTGGCCAACAGGTCCAAAAGCAGGACTAACAGGCCTGCTAGGGGGTGCAGGCATTTTCAAGCAATATTTTATAAACTTTTGAGATTCCTAACCGGCCCAAACACATTTCTAAGCGGCTAAATTGGCCTGCAGCCTGCTAGTATTGAGAACCCTGACAAATGAAATTGAAGGGGTTGATATTGGAATGTTACATTGTTTTTCTGTTGTATGCTGATAACATTGTAATTCTGTCTGAAAATGAGCAAGATTTACGAAATTGTTACAACAGGACTCTGTGACTAATGACTCAAATGACTCAGAAAGTTCCATTCAATCCAAGACATAAATGACTATAGTCAGTCTGTGGCCCAGCTGGCTACCATACGTAACTAAGTTTACAATCCAGTGCCCGAATAAGTAAATCTACTAAGAAACAATTTACCTCAAAAGCAAATTAACCCATGGTCGACTAGAACAACAAATAATCAGAAAAAGAACCCACAGTGCAAACAAAATGCTAAACAACAATACAGGCACCATGAAAATCTGCCCACAAATAAACTGAAAACTAGTTCAATAAACGTTTGTGGTTTGAAGAGAAGAGCTTGGTACCCTGACTTCCAATTATTAGTTAGCTTCTGTCAGAGTATGATGTTATTTGTTAGTGAAACAAAACTTGATATGCCTATGATCATATTACATATAACCATTAACTATGCATGTATTTACAAACTAAGGAAACAACATTTGAGAGAAAATCTGAGGTGGTTTAGTTGCCATCATCAAGAATGATATATTTCCTTTCATTGAATCAGTGGATTTAGAATCTGACTTTGCTTTTTGACTAAAGCTAAAGAACATTATTTTTGAAATGGTAATAAATAGGTACTGACTGTTACTGTAAAAAGGCCAAGAAAACCAGAGTAATAACAAAGCAGTCGCAAGAACATAACAAATATGATAAGTGAAGATAATAAGATTTACTTAAAAATAGCATCAAAACGGTATAAAATAACAATGAATAGATATAATATCTAAATTCTAAAGTAAAACAAAATGAATCTTGCTTGAGACACACACAAAGTAAAAACTCTAAACATTATTAAACTAAGCAGTTGTTAAATAGACATAGTGTGAAACCATTAAATAAAAGGCAAGTGCACCTGGCCATCTTACAGATTTATTTCAACACTTCAGAGATTAAAACATATCTGAAGATCAAGATGACTTAATAAAATTTTAATATAGATATTAACATCTCAAATAAAATTAATCAAGGCTTAATTATTGTCCATTTTATATAACTGAAGATTTAATTGAAAAATGCATAAAAAATATATAATAACATTATAGCACCAGGCAATTTAATAAATGTCATCATCAATATACATCCATTATGACCTTGCCCCAAAATACAACCTATTTAAGTCAAATTGTTCTTAACACTGGCCTTTAAGTGCCAGCAAATTGGTCAGATTAGGTATAATCATTCCAATATATAAACAGAAAGGTGATCACAAATTTAATGTTCCCCATAATTGTAAACAAATTTAACATTGCTATCATTTTTGTATCAGTTAACAATTTACATCTGTCTTAAATGACAGACTGACATCTGAATTCTAACCAATTCTACATATCATGCTTCTTTCATATGCAGATGTCATACAATCCTTTACACAAATGATTATGTAATTTCTCTCCAAAAATGTTTAAATGATTTCATGGATTATTGTCACCAGACTTTCCAGTCTTAAAGTCAACATAATTAGGTTAAACTAAACTAATTGTATTTGGATGTAGGAATACACAACAGTACATCTTCACTATGATTGAGATAATTATTGATATATTATAGTAGACTATTACAAATATGATGATGGGTTTATTTTTCACAACATCTAGCAATTTCACCAATTTAGCTTATTAAAAACACAATGAGAGAATTAAAGCTATATAAGGCACTAATTACTATATTAAAGAATAAAAAAAACTGTAACCTACCAATTGATCTAATCTTGAAACTTTTTGACCACACAATAGTACCAATTCTTACAGATACATTGTATTAAATTGTGATGTCTCAGTCAGGTGTTGTTAAACTATAATATAATATATGATAGAACACAGGTCCAAAGCAAATTTCTTTTAAATTATCACTGCTTTAAGAATGAACATCCCATTAAAGTTAAATGCTGAATATGGAAGACTAGCTATCCCTTAGAAATTATTATTAAAAGCAAACTGATAGACTTGTTAATGAGAATCAAAGTATTTTACTTTCATATAAACTTAATTATCATGTTGAATATTCTAAATTTTACATCAATATCACCAGGATCAATCACATCAAAAACATCTTCAATGAGACTCAGACAGAATAGATAGATCTGTGGAATAATTATATATACTACAGTACATTACTTTCTAATAACATAAAATACATGTATTGCATTAAACAGAGGAATTGACTTAGTCACCGGTTATTAGGAATCTGACCATTTAGATATTTTAGGCCCAAACAAAAGTGATTATCTCCAACTTTTGAAATTTCGCACAAGTAACCACTTATAATCTACCAATTGAAGTTGGCATTTATTATCATGGGAAGGAATTGATCTAATATGACAATGGCTATGCACTCTGTGATAAAATTATTTTTGCCATGAACAACATTATTTATTGGTTTGCCCTTTTTTTCAATGCACCAAGAACTAAATACATTACAAATTACTACTACTAAAACCCAAGATTTCATTTTATTGAACTACATGTAGTTTATTGAACAGTTACAACAAAAAACTACTATAAATACAATTATGTCGGTTTATTAAAATTATACTTGGTGTTTTTTTAACCCAAGAATGACCTTTGCCAGCACCTCACACGTATATTATAGTAACGGCACCGTTAGGGTACCATAATTAAATTGTTTTTTTTATTTCGTCTGGTTTAACCATGAACTATATGTAATGTATTCGTATCATCGTCAAAGACCTTCGACCACGGCACTGTATGTCATTGCCTTTATATAATTATACCTTTTTTAATTATTTTCATTTGTTGCTTTGTTTTTGAATTCCATTTAACGTGTCACTATTCTGCATACAGTAAACATGAAATAAGGTGAAAATCACTTACCATCTGAAGATTATTTCTGTTACTCTATGCGTATTCCATTTGCAGTTGAATAATTACTGCGCGTGTACTTTTTGTTTATATTTAAGAAAAAACACGCACACAATTGAATCAGGCTAGGTATAAGTTTTATTCCTTTAAAATATCTCAGACGACAACTTATTTTCGACACATATTTGTGGAGCACGTTTTTCACAGGTGATATTGACAAGATATCTAATAAATAACCGGCACGTGGTCTTTTTGACAGTTAAATGAAGTAATAGGGAATACATTCAAAATAAAGTCGAATTCGAAATGTTAGACAATTTTTAACTTTTCTCTGTCACACTGACTATCTAAATTGTATATTATTTACCTTATATAATTACTACATGTATATATGAATTATTCTTCGGCCTATGTACTTTCTGTTATGGTGTGTTCTGTGTGTGAGACGGATAGGAGCGCGAGATGAGTTGTGTGCGTGAGTGCGTGCGTGCGTGCGTATGTGCGTGAGAAGATGTTAAAGCGATGGTTAAGAAATTGTAAAATTTTCTTGTATTATAATTGTTATAACGATTACAAAATAGTATTGATACAGTCAATTGAGTATTAACTACTGTATACAGGGCCCTCATTTGACTTTTGGCGGGGGGATATGGGCCCATTCTCAATCTCAAATAATATACTTTTCCCCCTATTTTAGACAAAAATTCTCCTACAGAGCAATCTTTTTTTTGCCGATTTGATAAAGAAAGTTGTATCAAATTGTCGATATTAGGTTAAAATATAAGCGAACTTCCTTTACCTGAGGGTCCCCGGCCCCATACCCTAAAGTGCTGCTAGAGCCCTGGTATAGTATGGACTAAATCATCACCCAATCAAAAATAGACTCCATATTCATATCTTTTGTGTTTAAGACCGGCTTTAGTCCGAAATTTTACTTACAAATTATGTTGCCTATGTACTCTCTTTTTTGTTTTTCTTTTAAAACCTCAAGTAAATAGAATTATAAAATTTAATATAAAACAAGTGAGCCATATTCTGACATTTTTACCATGACTTGAATATTTATAAATAACGTTATTTATGTATGCTGTATTCTGTTTGAATACTCATGTGTCGTATTTACGATTTGAGTTAATAATAAACGGTATATTTTGATCAAGAGAACGAACAAACTTTCCAATACATAGTACAAGTTGGCTTAAATTTAGAAAAGGACAAATATCCATCGACAAGAGAAAAAAAAACGCGGCGTATTTTTATTGAATTATGGACACATACAAACATAGCAGAACAGATTTACAAGCACGTACATCTCATGTGAAACATTGAAGTGTTTCGCAGTCATAAATGCGTTATGGCCGATCATAAAACAACAAGGATATGTCCTTTATATTTCGAGGACAAATCAAATATCCTGCTTCACTTTATATGTACCAGTATTTTGACATAATAATTGACCACATCTGACATTTCAATTGTTGGAACTGTTACTGGAAGCAACATCGTTTGCGTCCATAATTGATTCAGTCGAAATGAACTGGTACATAATCTAATTTGAACAATGTAGAACGTTGGTGTAACAATTGTACAATAATGTGTATTTCAAAAACAGATGATGAGTCAAAACTGGCTAGGTCAGTCAGTCCTTTTGATTAATATTTATACATGGACCTCACGAAGAAATATTTTCTTCTATGGTATATGTACTTGATAATGAATCTACAGCTAAAGAGCGTCTTTATTTTAGAAGAAACAATGTCCAAATAACTGTACACAGAAACATTATCAGAGCCGAAGACGACAAGGACGAGGCGTTATTCCATGGATCTGAAAATATTCAATAAGCATTTATTCTTAGTAACACCAATGTCTCATTTCTAAAAGCAAATGCAACCCAATTAAGACACTCTTAATTAATTAATGATTTAAGTAGCTTCATATAATAAGCGAGAACTTGTAAAAAGTTGCAGATCAAATATCAATTTCATTTTTCAAAATTATAGGTTAAAACAGTTAAAACAGTTATAGCGGTTTCATTCTTAAAATCATGAATATGAAAAAAAATCATCTAAGTGATACAATAATGCATGATTTATGAAATTATTGTTTTTACTAGAATTTTAAGGTGAAACAAATAAAAAGAAAAACTATGCAGACAAACTAATTTCAAATTCATGCAACATGCAATGCTTTGGTCCTACCATGCATGCTACAAAATCCTCAACCTGACCAACATACGGCCAACATATCGTCACAAATAGAACAAAGTGCGGTGTGAGCTGACAGATGTGTAGTATATGCTTTTTAATTTACTTTTTTAGTAGATACTGACATATGTTTGCTTCTATCTCTCGACAAACAAAGTAAACCTAACCCATTAGGTACCGGCATTACATTATATACTAGTAATCTATTGCAACCCTTTTACTCGTTATGATGTTCATGGTGAAATCTACAAAATGATTGAGAAATCTAATCGTCGTGCGCTGTCGTAACGTTACATTAAGTAGTACTAACTGTTCAATGTTACAGAGTATGAGTTTTATGCGATTTCCATTCGGACAGAACGCCATTAATTTTATATACTAAAGTAGAAGTAGATATATATTCTCCGCAAAGACTTCAGTTGAAGTTGAGCAACATCAAGTTATGGAATGTCTATTACTAGTATTCATGCTTACCTGGTGTAGACTCGAATGGTGTGCTTTGAGTTGGACTTTGAGACAACCCTTGTGTTGGACTTTGAGCTGTTCCTGAAGTGGAACTTATAGTGACTGTTTGTGGAGAGCTTTGTTTAGATATATTTGTTGTTGACGATGATGTAGTTGACGATTTCTGTGGACTTTGTGTTGAAGACACGGTTGGACCTTTTGTTGAAACCATAGTTTGAGTAGAACTCATCACTGGACTTTGTGTAGAAGCTGCTGTTGGATCTTTTGAAGAAGCCAATGTTGAGCTTTCTGTAGAAGCTGTGCTTGGACTTCCAGTAGTAGACACTGTTGGGTTTTCTGAAGAAGCCAGCGTAAGAGTACTTGTAGATGCTGCAGTTGTGATTTCTGTTGGAATCACAGCCGTACTTTGTGTTGAAGCCGAACTTGGCCTTTCAGAAGAAACTACAGTTGGATTTTCTGTGGAAGTTACTGTGGGACTCTCTGTGGAAACTCTAGTTGGACTTCCCGTTGAAGCTACGGTTGTGCTTTTCGTGGAAGCATCAGTTAGAGGTAATGTAGATGTGGTAGATGAACTTGTTGCTGTTGCCGTTGTTGGTTTGGAAGTTTGTGTAGATGTTATGCTAGCAGCATGTGTTGTCGTGCTTGGTTCAGAAGTTTGTGTTGATGTGACACCTTATGAGAAGAACATTATATTAAAATAACAAATATTAAAATTGCCTGGTAAAACCATCTATGCTTTGTATGTGATAAAACTTACATATTGGTAGAGGTGCATTAAATACCTAAAATGTATTAGCGGGACATGCAGTGTGCTTATGGGTAAAACTGAATCATTTTTGGTAGAATTATAACACCACTTTTTGGTCGAACCCCTTTTAAAAAGTTTTTGATGTTTCTAAGTTACTATATTTGGTAATAATCATGATTATCATCTTCAACAAAACAGACCGAAATAATAAATATCATAGACACCTGTATATAATTTAGTCTACAAAGTATGAAGTGTTCAAAGGACAGAAACAAATAGTTGGTACCGATCTTGATGAGAAATCTCCCTACTCGAACAAATGGAACGCGCTACACATAACTGAATTTGTGTTAAGAACTCAAATTCACATTCGGAATTGATTCCATTGTCCTATGTCCTACCAAAAAGATTGCACAATTCCAATATTACTGACTAGCTACTACAAGCATATGATATACTTGACCGCTATTAATGTACAGTACAACCTCTTCAGAGCGGCCCTCTCTTGAGCAACATCCTCTCTTCAACAATAGCATGATTTTTCCCACTGTATGATTAAACTATACAGATATTAATTTAACCTTTCCACAGTAACAACCTCTCAAAACCAACATAATTTTGCTACACCCGAAGGGTGTTGCTTTGCAGAGGTTACACTGTACATAGCATCACATGAGAGATGACAATGAGTCATACCTAGAGTCGTCAGCAGTGTGGTAATTGTTGTAATAACTGAAACGGAAACAAAATCATATTTCAGTTAGCCAGCTAGCTTGACAGCTTCGATCCATAAATATTATGTGTGTCTGGTCACTAGTGGAATTCATACTCAATGTGATACAAAATAACTATTCAACCTCATGGGCTCTTATTCAATGTTTAAATGCATTATTTTACATTGTATATTATGTTCTGCATTAGCGTGCGTGACATTTCTTTCAATATTACGTCATCGCTATATAGTCACAGTTGTCTGTATTCAGAAACATTCTAATTGAGTCACAGTCGTTGTGTTGTTAAAAAAAACGTTTGTGTCATTTTAAAATTCATGAAACAAATTCTAGAATTATGTGTGACTACTTTTCGGCATTTCTTGCAGTTCAGTTGTACTTACGATTGAATTTATGAACCAATATTATCTGATACAAGCTAATCGAATTTTTAATTCCTCTTTATCGATTTAGGGCAAAAAAAAATCTCAGTAAGTTCAAAACTCCATGAAAGACCAAATAACCATGTAGCAGAGTATTCAAGTGCGGTTACATGCTTGCTAAAATGATTGCTAAAAACGAATTTGAATTATATCTTATTTTTTATAAAAAGGGCAGTTTCCAAAATAATAACGGTCATGTGATGTTGAATTAAATTATTAGACAGGAATTACGGTTAAAGACTATAAAAATAATGTGAATTAAAATGCGTGAATCATTTGCACAAATTAAGTGTTGCTAAACTAATTATTTAACATTACCGCAATGCTTCAAAATAAATAAATACATTTGTATTGTAGTCACAGCTGATAGCTCCGCAAACGTGGCGAATAGAAGAATTCTTCAATTTCGACACACGTTTGTTGCAATATTATAATTGCTGGTGTACATAGTCAGTGTATTCTCTAAATAGACCTAAGTAAATAGAAATTATATATAAATGGTGTCTGAGTTGTAACGATCAGTATCATTTTAACATTCAATACAATATCACAATACGACCTCTCTTAAATTTAAACTACATTCTTTGGGGATGGGGTACGCCCCTTTTCAGTATTAAGAGTCATATGAGGTGGACAGTTCACCTAACCATCGTTCCTGGGAAGAACCAGTACTAGGCTCCCGTCGTCCATAAGCAACTGCCTACTTTCTCACATAAAGAGACATGGTCGGTAGCAGGGCTCAAACCCACGAAACTCCATCAGTGAGACTGGTTACAGTTATTTGAAGTCAGCAACTTTAACCACTCGACCACGAAGGCGGGTCTTGAAATGCTGTAAAACAGACATAAAACCGTAACAAATACAAGTATACAAATATAATTACCTTGGTCACATTTAACTCCCGTCCATCCCGTTTGGCAGTTACCCGGGCACATACCCGTTGCAGTATCACACGCAGAATCAAACTCACAGTTACCACAACCCAGCAAACAATTGGAGCCATAACTACCAGGCGAACATTCTGAATGTTTATAATGTTTATATACATTGAAACTGACATTCCCGCGAATAAAAGTCATCAAAATGATGTCTGAGTCGATAAATAAAAAAACGGAAGTTTTCTAAAGAAATATCATGAAGTTCTTCATGTTCTTGGCTGGACATGCGCGAGAGTAATATTGTTTTTGATGCCTGAACATACACACACGCGTTTATATATCTCAGAGCACTACTGAAATGGTCCGTAGTCTGATTGTTACGTAAAATAGGGATCTCTTTGGTGGGGTCACTTCATATAGAATTTGGAAATAAATTATAATTCTTTCCTTTGAACTCTGTTCTCAGTTCTTAACTTCTTACTACATCAAAATTACATTTTTTTCCATTATGCACTTAATAGCCTCAATTATATGTAACGTTAATTATGTGCAGTAAACGTTGCATAATAATTACCTAAAAGTACCCAATTAAATGTTTGGTTGACATTTAGATATAAATCATTCAAAGTTCATTTTATTTCGTTCGTAACATTATTTTTATATAACAGTAGCTAAATGTACTGTATTGGCCAATTTGGAATGATATATTGATGGAAATTAGCCATTCTGAAAAGAAGTTCTGTGCTCAGATCTTCTCATTAAAATTACCAACTATTTTCGAACCGATTTTCAAAAGACGTCTTTCCTGTTTTAACTTAAAGATGTTTTACTCAAAGGTGGTTTTAATATCGAACTGTGCTCTGAACTGTAGTTGACGCACACATTATTTACAGGCTAGTAAATAAGAATCTTGTGAGTAAAACAATGTAACCTGTAGACCTAGACTCCGTATCAGTACAAACCTTGTTCTTAGCAAGTGAATGCCAAATCCCGCCATATGAATAACTCATATTAGGATGGACACGTGCCGCCTTTGTGTCCCGGGACCCTAAGATATCACCATGCTGTAACGTGCAAATTTTATACAAGAACAGTGTAGTTTCATTTCTACTTAATTCCCTGCTTTCGTGCATGTCGCTTCGCAGCATGCTTTAGTGTAACATATTATATAAGTAACTTACTTTGGTCGCAGGTCAAACTTGTCCAGCCTGGCTCACAATCACCTGGACATGTACCATTAAACCGATCGCAAAGTGCCCCAAATTCACAATTACCACACACCGAGGTACAGTTGTACCCATATGTGCCCAGTTCACATTCTGAAGACATATAAAATAGAGTACAAAGAAAAACCTACAAGTGGTGCCAACACTACACCGTTCATCGTCTCCACTAATGAAGTTTCATGATGCTACCTCTTATAGTTTCTGAGTTATGAGCTACATTAAAGTTTTTGCACAGACGATGACGTAGACGCACACGACGCGGTGATCACAATAGCTCGACATTGTCTTCGAAAACAGACGAGATAATAATTGTTGCACGCAAAGTAAATTAGTGTATCTTTAGTTTTTGGATATGAGTGTTGATCAGGTTTACGAAGTATCATTATTGACGATTTCAAAGGGCGTTAGAATTGTACACATTTGTGCAGTAAACCAATAGACTTACTTTTGTATATTTTAGTTTGACCGTATATATATGTGTATGTATATGAGACACTATTGCATTATATAACCCGTTACCTTGGTCACATGTATCCGACACCCAACCAGGTTCACAATCACTCGAACAAATACCACTCACAGTGTCACAAGGAATGTTTTCAGCGCATGAACCACATGTACTAACACAATTCTGGCCATAAGTACCGCCATCACATTCTGCGAATAGCATCATGACCAAAAAACATCGAATTTAATATTACTCTATGAAACAAGAATGGAAATTTGACATTTAGAAAATACAAAACAACCTTTCCAGAGTGGCCCTCTCTCGAGCAACAACTTCCCTTCAAAACATATTTTTGCCAAACCCAAAGGATGTTGCTTTGGAGAGGTTGCACTGTATATACTAGGTAATATACCGCTTTCAAATAAATTAATGTATCTTTATGCGAGAAAGTAGGCAGTTGCTTACGGAATATGGGAACTTCCCACGAATGATGGTGAGCTGTCCGCCTTATATGACTCTGACGGTTGAAAAGGGGCGGCACAAAACCCAAACAAATAAACAAACATATGCTGACGTTTGTCTTTACTGGGCAAAAAGAAATACAAGAGCATCATCCGATTGTTAGACTGGAAGTTCAATTTGAACAAACTATAAAAGACCGACTTACCTGTTTTACATAAAACATCTTTGAAGCCAGCATCACATCCATTCTCACAGTCACCTGTAATCTTGTTACAAAACTCATCATTAAGGCAATTTCCACAGGTATCTGTACAGTCAAAACCATAGTTTCCATTGTTACAATCTGCAACACATATAATATACTGACATGCAAATATCATGGTAACGTTATTCACTGAAATACTGGTCGCTCATATTCACGGCAAACCTAGCATTCAAAGATAAGTAATCGAAATGAAAGATGAAAGTGTTTCGTGAGAGAGTCCCATCAATGTTTCCAAATTTCCACGCGTTAATACAAAGTTGCCAGAAGGACGTTACCAAATCTATGAGTATGGGAACAGGAAACAACATTATTTGGCCAGTCTTTTTATGCCATTTTGGGTCCGTTGTTCTCTCCCGTTCCCCAAGTAAAAAAGTATATATTTTTCCCCACTGAGAGAAACATTTCCTCATAATTAAAAAAATATTATAGTTTCACGATGCAAATCCCCCCACTAAAGGAACCCGTTACCTGTTTACCAAAACGATAAAACTTTTCCGTTAACAACACTAATTTACAGGGTAAGTTACATATATAATAACAAAACCAAGACAGTGAAGTTTAGGAAAATACAAAACCTTAGCTGAGAGGATAAATAGTTCTCTAACCTTGTTTACAATTACTTCCGGTATAACCAGCTTCACAACCAGCTGGACAATCTCCAGACACTTTTTCACAGATCAGACCACCGAGACACTGTCCGCATGTATCCAGGCAACTAACACCATAGAAACCGTCATTACACACTGAAACAGATTTATAGACCTGAAGTTATTCATTTAAAGTATTTTACTCGTAGTAAGTTGTACAGAGCGGCCCTTTCTTGGATTTACTCATTTAAAGTTTTTCTACTCGCAATAAGTAGTACAGAACAACATCTCCAGAGCAGCCCTCTATTGAGCAACAGTTTAACCTCCCTTCAACAACAGCATGATTTTTCCCACTGCCCGATTTAACTATTAATCCAACCTCTCAACATTAACAACATACCTTTGCTACTCCCAAAGGGTGTTGCTTTGGAGAAGTCACACTGTATTTTCCCTAATATCTATGGCAGTGGCAAAAAAAAATTCTTATATAAGTCTTATTGTGATGTTCGACTAAAGTTTTCGCATGCTCATTCACGGCTTGCAAAGAGTAAAATTAACAGCAAAATAATAACCTGAGCTTTCATCCATTAAAGAAGTGAATTATTGTAGCTTTCAGCGTGCTCTCTTGTGTGTTTTTATAATTGTTTTAACGTTTAACTCACGAACCTTGCTTGCACAACAATCCTTGCCAACCACTTGCACATTGTCCTGGACACTGACCAGTTACTTTGTCACAAACAGCACCCATTAAACAATTTCCACATGTTTCTGTACACTCGTTACCATAGGAACCATCAATACATTCTGTCAATATAAACAAATCATCCAATAGTCCAATGGAATCAAACTACTCAGTCTTTGACTGTCAAAGGCATTAGGTAACCGCAATAAAATTTTATAAAACGACAACTTAGTTTGAGTGAGGCAAGCCGAACTGAATTGGATCGCTGAAATCACACTCCTATCCGTACAACAATGAAACATAATATTGTACTTAAACGCAAGAAGACTCACTCTTGATAATGCCATTTGGGGTCCGGTATTCACCCCCGTTTCCCAAGTTAAAAGTATACATTTTCCCCACTGAGAGAAAGTTTTTCCCATATTTAGAAAATATTAGTGTTTCACGATGCAAATTCACCCCACCCCACCACAGGGACCCGTTACCTGTTGACCAAAACGATAAAAATACTGTACTGGAGGAACAGGTTTGTTAACAACACTATGCTACTTCCAGGGTAAGTTATATACAGAACAAACAGAAAATAGACTGAGAAGTTTAGGAAAATACAAAACCTTAGCTGAGAGGATAAATAGTTCTCTAACCTTGTTTACAATTACTTCCGGTATAACCAGCATCGCAACCAGCTGGACAATCTCCAGACACTTTTTCACAGATCAGACCACCGAGACACCGTCCGCATGTATCCAGGCAACTAACACCATAGAAACCGTCATTACACACTGAAATAGATGTATAGTCCTGAAGTAACTCATTTAAAGTATTTTACTCGCAGTAAGTTGTACAGAGCGGCCCTTTCTTTGATAAAAATCAACCTTCCTTCAACAACAGCATGATGTTTTCCAACTGCAGTATTTAACTACATTGTATTAATTCAACATCTCTTGAGCAACAACCTCTCAACAACTACATACTTTTGCTACCCCCGAAGGGTGCTGCTTTGGAAAAGTTACACTGTAGTCCTTTAATATCTATAGCACTGGCAAAAATAAACATTAAATTGATTAGTTTTGGGTCTAATTATGATAAAAAGTATTCTCCTGCACGTCTTGCAAAGAGTAAAATTAACAGCAATATCATAACCTGGCCTTTCATCCATTAAAGTAGTAATTATTGTAGCAATCAGTGTGCTCTCTTGTGTTTTTTAATTGTTTTAACTCACGAACCTTGCTTGCATAACAATCCTTGCCAACCACTTGCACATTGTCCTGGACACTGACCTGTTACTTTGTCACAAACAGCGCCCATTAAACAATTTCCACATGTTTCTGTACATTCGTTACCATAGGAACCATCTATACATTCTGTCAATATAAACAAATCATCCAATAGTCCAATGGAATCAAACTACTCAATCTTTGACTGTCTAAGGCATTAGGTAACCGCAATAAAATTTTATAAAACGATAACTTAGTTTGAGTGAGGCAAGCCGAACTGAATTCGATCGCTGAAATCACACTCCTATCCATACAACAATGAAACACAATATTGTTCTTAAACGCAAGAAGACTCGCTCTTAATAATGCCATTTGGGGCCCGGTATTCTCCCCCGTTCCCCAAGTTAAAAGTATACATTGTCCCCACTGAGAGAAATTTTTTCCCATATTTAGAAAATATTAGTGTTTCACGATGCAAATTCCCCCAAACAAAGGGATTCGATACCTGTTCACCAAAACTATACAAAGACTGTACTGGAGGAACAGGTTTTTTTAACAACACTATGCTACTTACAGGGTAAGTTATATATAAAACTAACAGAACATAGACTGAGAGGTTTAGGAAAATACAAAACCTTTGCTGAGAATATATATAATTTTCTAACCTTGTTTACAATTATTTCCGGTATAACCAGCATCACAACCAGCTGGACAATCTCCAGACACTTTCTCACAGATCAGACCACCGAGACACTGCCCGCATGTATCCAGGCAACTAACACCATAGAAACCGTCATTACACACTGAAATAGATGTATAGTCCTGAAGTAACTCATTTAAAGTATTTTACTCGTAGTAAGTTGTACAGAGCGGCCCTTTCTTTGATAAAAATCAACCTCCCTTTAACAACAGCATGATGTTTCCCAACGGCAGGATTTAACTACATTGTATTAATTCAACCTTTCTTGCGCAACAACCTCTCAACAAAAACATACATTTACTACTCCCGAAGGGTGTTCCTTTGGAGAAGTTACACTGTAGTCCCCTAGTGTCTATGGCACTGGCAAAAATAAACATTAAATTGATTAGTTTTAGGTCTAATTGTGATAAACAGTATTCTCCTGCAGGTCTTGCAAAGAGTAAAATTAACAGCAATATCATAACCTGGCCTTTCATCCATTAAAGTAGTAATTATTGTAGCATTCAGTGTGCTCTCTTGTGTTTTTTAATTGTTTTTAACTCACAAACCTTGCTTGCACAACAATCCTTGCCAACCACTTGCACATTGTCCTGGACACTGACCAGTTACTCTGTCACAAACAGCGCCCATTAAACAATTTCCACATGTTTCTGTACATTCGTTACCATAGGAACCATCTATACATTCTGTCAATATAAACAAATCATCCAATAGTCCAATGAAATTAAACTACTCAGTTTTAACTGTAAAGGCATTATGTAACCGCCTTCAAATTTTATAAAAAGATTACTTAGTTTCAGTGACGCAAGCCGAACTGAATTCGGTCACTGAAATCACACTCCTATCCATACAACAATGAAACATGACATTGTACTTAAACGCAAGAAGTCTCAATCCTGATAGCATTTTAAATGGACAAATTTTACTCACAGAAATACCATATTAAATAATTTCCTACAATATGAAGTAGTAAACTTCTCTCTTTTAGCCCCCAATTAATTTGATTAATGTGATACATGCTTTAATAGACGAGCAGAAAGTCAATATGGAAGAATATGTAAAATCTTGTGTCAGTATTACGGTCACTAATGGCGATACAAAAGTGAATTTTTACCCATTATTACGGAAACAAGTTTTTGATCAAACCGTTATAAATATAGGATATGAAAACATACACATGCAGACAAACAGATATACGGATGGATAGACAGACGGACAAACAGGTACACATATATACATGAATTATGTTTACCATACATTAAATTTGTTCACTTACGTATTGTGCACATTTGTCCCAGCCAGCCAGGAGCACATCCTGTATCACAGACACCCGTCACCTTATTACATGTTGATCCTACTGCACAGTTACCACACGTCATCATACAGTTTGTACCATATGTACCATCTTCACATACTGTTTTAATATTTATAAAGAAATAATTCAGTCAATGACAGGTATTACATATAGTAAATAGCCAGCGAGCGAACGAACACAATTACCAACGAATGCAACACGAAAGCACTTATGTATTAACATAGCGTACGACTGGACATTTTCAGAAAATACTAGTGAAACAAATAAAAGGACTTACGTGTTTTACACAATGAACCTTTCCACCCAGCTTCACAATCAACCGGACATTGTCCGCTAAAGATATCGCAACTTGCTCCCAATGCACAATTGCCACATATGTCTTGACAATTTTCACCATACGTTCCGGGCGTACATTCTGGAAAGAATTGCAAAGCCATAATGTTGGTCCATTGATAAATAAAATGACACTCGAAGCTCATAGTATTAAGCCCGATGTAAAGGTTCGTCGATGTCATATATTCATTTATCTGTTGTTTAACGGCTCGTTAGACAGCTAATGTCATTTCAAAGCCGACACAGACAGAGGGGAGGGACGATACAGGGGAACCGGACATTTATATCCGTACTCTTTTCGAATTCTTAATCGTGCGCGATGTAAAGCATCGATACACGCCCCGCCCTTTTCCTGCGATGTTCTAGACACAGTAATTCGTTCGGTAGTTGGGTTGGGACACTGAAAACGTGTCCCTGAGAAATTCGGAGCAGCGAATCGAACACACGGCCTAGTTGTTCAATGCGTTACTACTATCAAAGAAAAGAAACAACATAATTATGCATGACGGAACATTTATATCAGCCATTGATTTTATTCAACGTACATTGGCAGAAAAAAAATAAACAAAGAAATAATCATGTTTTTAGTTTAATAGAACAGAGAAAATATGTGACCTCTGAATAGTAAGACGCTGAATGTAATGAAATAAGACTTACGTATAAAACATTGTGTTCCCTGGTACCCGGCGGCACATCCATTTGGACAAGTACCAGTAATTTTGTAACAGGCCTCGTCATTCGAACAATATCCACAGCTACTGTCACACTGGTTCCCAAAATACCCATCCGTACATGCTGCAATATATTTCTGTACTCTTATAATTTTCAAGACTTGCTTTTCGTATTGAAATTAGCCATCTCCATGAATATTATTGCTATGTATTTATGTGTGGGCTATTTGCCTTATAGTTTCATTTGTAATTAAAATTTAATTGAGTTTAACCAATAATGAATCGATTATGAACAAATAAGAAATCACGCAGAATAATTATGATCATGCTTTATCTAGACGTGGAAAAGTTACCGGTACCTTGTGGAAGGATAAGTTATTACTGGTTAGAATACAGTCCAGGAAAACTTGTTAGGTGAATCGGTAACCGTATAACACTGAAAAAATTGTTGGAAATGGCGGTCAAACCAATGTGAATAATCATGAATAAACTATTACCTGTAATGGCTTCAACTTCACATAATGTGATATAGAAATAAGCTGGTCCGACAGGCCGCTTTATAATAATGGATTCAGTTACCACTTCCGGTTCTAATATCACCTCATAAAATCCGTCCGTAAATGTTTCTCCGGCAGCATTATATACTGGTGATCTAAGTGTATCATTGATGTAGATTAGAAAATCATCAAGCTGTGATCCAAAATCTGCAACAAGAAAGAAAACGACGCGGAAGAAATAAGACAACGTGTATTAGAGTTTGTATATGAGAAAACATAATCGTAATCATGTTCAAAAGTCATGTCTTGCTTTTAATAGCCTTACTTATTTGGCTTTTCAGTCGGCTGATTTCATGAACGAATTCGGAAGGGCCATCCTCTCATTGTGCAGGACAAGGCCAAGTCGAAAGAGTCTCGCCGTCACAAACAGTCTAATTAGTTACCCTTGCTTTGTTCGGGATGCTCTTTGATCTTTTCAACATGGTCATCTGTGTACGTGAAGTCAAAGTAATTCTAGGACTATCCAATCGTAAAATAACAAATCATACATAAATAAGTAAAGTACCTTCTCTACCAAAGATAACAATCTTCATTAAAGGGTAGGCCTGACTAAAATCCAGTCTCCAAAAGTTATCACCAGGCTCTACCTGTTCGCTAGAACTACAACAGCGGGAGATATCAGGTAATGTTCTATCGTAACAACCATCGATTGCTTTTTCGGCAGACCAGACGAAGCCATTGTAGTTCAGATCTTGACGATGAGACGCCGCTTGGAAAGTTGCAATGTTAATTCCTTAAAAAGAAGCGTCAGTGTGTACGAGTGTCATATTGAATTACTTACACGCATGGCATAGATATAAACGATCGGTTTTACGTCTCTTTTCAAAAGTCTGAATCATATGCAGCGGACAGTTCCTGGGAAGAACCAGTACTAGACTCCCATCCTGTAAGTAACTGCATACGTTCTCATATAAAAAGACATGGTCGGTAGCTGGGCTCGAACCCACGACTCTCTATCAGTTAGAGTTTAGAGTGGCTTGACGTCAGCGACTTTAATCACTCGACCACGGAGGCGGGTATAAACGATCGAACAGTATAACAGGACCCAGTCTATAGCCGTATCGTACAAGTATGATTTAGTTGAAATGGTAAAATACCGTTACTTCTTTGTCTGTACCGAACATAATTTTTGATCATACTCCCACACCATAACTTTCAAAAACTTATATTTATAAATTATATCAACAACAGAATGAACATTTCTTTGTACAAGTAGTTGCTATGGAAACCACGTTCACCAATCAATCAACTCACCTCCAGTGTTACTTGGTTGGCTTGTAGTACCTTCAGTGTGTGGTGTTGTGGGTGCCGCTGATGTTGTTGTATCAGAAGACATTGTTGTTGTACTAGGGAGAACTTTTCAATGAACAGAAACAGAACATAGCAATTCTTTTTTATAGCATCAGTAAAAAGCCAATGCGATGCATAATTATAAACATTTCATTAATAATTGTAATTTCGGAAGTGTTCTTATTGATGGAGTATTAGATTGCTGCCTTATTTGAAGATGGATTTAAAAAAAGTTCGCCAATTTGCTGCGGACAATAGACCAACAAAATATAGACTTTGTTTCAAAGCAATTGCTAAGGACTCTCTATGGTGTGTTTAATCGTGTATACAAGTAATGGTTAAGTTTTCAATTCTAGATATGGACTACCAAATTAGCAGTAAGGCCACCTTGGGACATTCAAGTACCTAAATATATTAAAGCATGCAATGATTATTTCCCTTGGTTAATAAGATTACGCATTTCTACATTTATTGTGATCTTGGATATAATTGACGTAAAATGATATTAACTACAATTATATACGCTAAACAAATGGGATAAATACAGTAAAGGATATCACTTAGAGAAGATACACTTGGGCGTGCTACTTATAAGCCCACACGTAAAATAGAATTTAGAAAATCCATGAAATTATCATTAAACATATACATGTATAGTCTAACACATTTTGTAGTTATCATAATACAGAACAGCCTCTCCAGAGCGGCCCTCTCTTGTAAAACAACCACCCTTCATCAACTGTATGATTTTTTCCACTGCACGCAATGACTTTTAGTTTAACCGATCTAGAGCAAGTACCTCTCAGAAATAACATATTTATTCATCTCCCAAAAGGTATTGCTTTGAAGAGGTTGCACTATAAATACTTTCTGTGCATGATGATAGATACAAAAACACACTATTTTGTACCTTTCACATAAAGTTGAATCACATACATGAAATCTAAACTAACCATGAATCAAGATATTTGTATATGGAATTATCTGCCAAACTTTTCAATGTCTCTATAACGGCTTGTAGGTTTAATGCGATATTTATTTATAGAATACATTAACATATTTAGTGACATTAAAAAATAAATTCTGAATGAACAGAGACGACATCACAGCTAATTAGAAATTAGAAAGCTTACAGCAACATTACAATTAAGTTGCTTATCTTACTTACGAGATTCAGTTGTCGTTGATGGCGGAGCTGATGATGACAACGAAGACTCTAAAGTGGTTGTGGACACCATAACGGAAGTAGTTGATTCTGATGACGAGGCTACAAATGATCAATATGTTTTTGTTGTCACAATACTTAACCACAGCAGTTAGTCATGTCTACAGCGGAAATAGTATACAATGCAACCTCTCCAAAGCAATACCCTTTTGGAGTCGCAAAATTATGTTATTGTTGAGAGGTTGTTGCTCTAGAGGGAATAAATTAATAATTAAATCGTGCTGTGGAAAGAATCATACTGTTGTTGAAGGGTCGAGGTTGTTGCTCAAGGGAGGACCGCATTGGAGAGGTTGTATTGTATAATATGTTATATTTTCGTAATATAGACAGATGGGATTGATTCAAGTTACTACAAAGTGGATAAGCTAAACTTTTAATATAGAATTTAAGATAACACAGTGACAAAGTTGACTCTGTTGTTAATGATATTACAGTCCAGTTACTGAGTTTTGATTCATCCTCACCTTCAGTATAGACCTATATATAGGCGATCTAACATGATATATTAAGGGTGCTCTATAGCTTTTTTATTTGTACTATTATTCTTTACTTCTATTGTGGTAAATCTTCATTAACTGTATAACCACTATCTTGATATTCACTTGATTTAGGTATGTTGAATTAATTCTAAAGATATAGCTGTGTGTATTATAGAGCTGGTATAATCATGTTTTTTTATTTGGCACTCAATAGTTGTTAGTGGTGCTTCTGTAACAGGTGTTGCTGCTGATCTTGTTACTAATCACGATGTTTCCTGAGCGTTACTGTGTATCTTTGGAATCTTTATTATTGGTGATTTTTCAGACTGGATTTTTTGATGACTGGACATTGTATTTTTTACGACTTATTGTAAAAGAAACTGCTCGCAATAACCTACCCGATGTCTGTGTTGTCGTATATTGCACAATTGGTGTTGTTGTTGTTGTTGTTGCTGCTGCTGTTGTTGAAGGTAAAGATGTTGTTGTTGCCGCTGATGAAGGCAAATCTGTTGTTGTAGCTGCTTCCGTTATTGATGAAGGCAAAGATGTTTTTGTTGTTGCTGTCGCTGTGGTTGATGAAGGTAAAGTTGTTGTTGTTGTTACTGCCGCTGTTGTTGATGAAGGTAAAGTTGTTGTTGTTGCTGCTGTAGTTGTTGTTGTGACTTCATTTGTTGTTGTTGTCTCAGTTGTTGTAGGGTCTGTTACTTGTAACAAAGCTAAAAAATAAAAGTATCGATCTTTATTAATTAGTCTTATTTTAGTAAGAAAACTCAACGTACCAGATATATACGCTAGTTCCATGATAAAGTCTATTTATTCAATGTAAATACATTTCTACTTAGAGAATGTACTCCGCCATAGTAGTTAAAATTTCTATTTAAAATGGATATCAACAGTTTAAGGCCTTGTTCTTCGTATTTAGTTAAGTGATAATTACTGTCCTGGTTATCCTATTGTATCATTTTGGAAGTCGTTGACGTTCTGAAGAGTATGTTATCTGAGTTGATGTAGAACTCAAGTATACTATTTATACTAGTGACAAAGACCTTACCGACACCACTGTAGGGATATGCACTACTAGAATTCTATGTATTTTAAAATGATTGG
Organism: Lutraria lutraria; assembly: GCA_964023205.1. Taxonomy (NCBI): domain Eukaryota; kingdom Metazoa; phylum Mollusca; class Bivalvia; order Venerida; family Mactridae; genus Lutraria; species Lutraria lutraria. The sequence goes on along the minus strand of OZ026843.1, from coordinate 16,465,646 downwards.
AAATAAATACGAAATACCTCCAAACACTTCAACTTCACACAGTGTTATAATTCCATTTCTACGAACAATGACGTGTTTTGCGATGACGGGTGGAAATAATCCGATGTCGTA